>ML825028.1:57002-86276 GCA_009831015.1 Picea engelmannii
TTGCTAAGTGTATGAGACAATTAGTATTGTATACCATGAATAATTGTAATATAGCAATGAATGTGAGATAATATTTATGAATAAAGAGATGAAATGTCAAAGAGGGATAAATGAATTTGAAATCAAAGGCTGAGATTGCCCCAAGGCATCAGATCGACAATGGCTAAGTCACAATCGTGTAGAGGCCATAACTTGAGCTTTGAGCGTTCAGAATCACACAAACGTTATACCGTTGGAAAGGTATTTCAATGTAGAATATGATGGTATATGTTTAAAGTGATGAAAGTTGATATATATTTCTCATAAATTAAAATATCAGTCAAATTCATTTTTAATGGGCCTGCGTGACAACTCAACTTCACGAGCTCATATGTTGATATCTAGGAGACGGATTTGAAAAACATTTATATAGTTGGAAATATAAAAATATGAAGATAACATAAGAGGTGATTTACATGGCTAAAAATTCGATTATAATTCCCAGAAATTAATTAAATTGTGAAAATAAAAAGTTTATTTAAAAACTTCTATTAAAAATGGAAAGGGACCCATTTTATCTATGTATATTTTTATGATAGAATTTAATTAATGAGAAATTAATGAGGCACTAATTAAATTGAATGTTTCAATAAGAAACTTGTACAATAATTTCAAGAGAGGAAAGGGACCCATTTTATCTATGTATATTTTTATGATAGAATTTAATTAGTGAGGAATTAATGAGGCACTAATTAAATTGAATGTTTCAATAAAAAAATTGTACAATAATTTTAAGAGAGGAAGAAAACCCTAAATACTCAAGTAGTTAGAAAATCTCTTCTTAAAAAGAGAAGAGAGGCTTCATTAAGGGTTCCAGTAATAAATATTGTTAGAGGGGTAGGGAAGAACATCAAAAGAAGAATAAGGTATAGTCATGGATACACAATCAAGCTTCTGATAATAAAAAAATAAATCTCCATCTTCTCCATTCTTTCTATTCTTCTAGACCACTTTTCATAACTTTATGCTTGAATCTCAGAGTTGGGCACAAGGTTGAGTTGTTGAGTGTTTCCTTTGTATTCTTCTACAGACGTTTCTTGTATGATCATGCAGTATTTTCAGCCACATACATCGCTGTCAAATTTATGGTAATCAAGAACATTTTTCATGAATAAACTCCACAAAGAATTACTTTGGGGATGATCTTAATTGTATCTTGTAACTTTGATTTTTAAGTATGAGATATTTGAGGTTGACCTATCAATTTATATTTTATTACTAATTTCAATACTCTATTAAAGTTCTTTGAGATGATCAAATCATTCTCTCCTATTTATCATGAAGAATATATGGATGCGTTTATATATTATTAAGAAGATTGTGTGTGATGCTTATCACAATTTAATTCTGATGTTGAATCCCTCCTTCAATATTTACTTATTGTAAAAAGACTTTTTCTACACATAAAGATCATATTGGGTTATTGTATAATCATTTTCATAAAATTCTAAGCAATAAAGATTTGGGTTTTTCTGCCTAGCACTCTCCCTAATCCAAGATATTCAAAGATATATCTTTTATCCAAAGAGGAGAATCACCTCTCTAAAAATGAAAGGGGGACTAATGTCCTCATGCGGTTTTCATTTCGGTCCTGACGGATTTAAGCGTCAACATTTTTGGAAACCATACTGGGGACCAATTTATTTTCAAGATATTTGAAGAACCAAAAATCTCCATGGCTCAAAGTTTCGAAAATAATATTCAAGAAAATTGTTTCTTATTTTAAGCATGTCTCACTTTTTTTGTAATTTCAAAAAGAAATGAGAAGCACTGAAGATTTGAGAGAATGGACTTCCTGGAAACTTCATTGGTGTTGGCACAGGAGAAGACCCAGGGTTCAACGTTATAACAACACACCAACAAAACCCTAACTACCGACCCTTTCAACAACACCTACGAAGCAGATGAAGTCTCACCCGAGGTAGAGGCAGGGGTGGTTGTAGGACTCAAGTGTCTACAAACTTAGCTGGGACACAGATCTGTGATTATGACACTTAATAGAGCACTTAGCACTACCAGTTCATCATTATTTACCTAATATCTACTTCGCAGATAAAACAGAGCATCGCAACATTCACCCTGATCTAATGTATTTAAGCACTTAGCATAAAGAAATGGATCAAATCTAGCAGATTCAAGAACTAAGAATATTCACCTATATCAGATATAACATCCAGATTCATCATAAGCACAAAGCATAAGAATATCTATCTATCTATCTATATCAATCACTTAGAAAATAACACATAAACAAATCAGAACATCGCACAGAGCAGAATAACACAGTATTTACGTGGTTCACCCCTACCTTGGGGCTACGTCCACCAACTCTTCTTCTTTATTAGCTTCAATCAATCATCTACATGCACAGAGCCACACAAAACCTACTCTGCATAGGACAGGAGATCTGTGCATCTCACTAGATCCTCCTTCCTTGTGTTACAACACAAATCCTTCACAATCTCTTACAATGACTTGCACTTAGCTCTGCAAGTCTTGCACAATATGCATGAAGCCTTACAATTCTTGATCACACCGATCCAACTCTTAGCACTTAGCCAAATTGCACAAATCTTGCACACTATTCAACTTCTTCTTACATTTCCTAGTCTTCTATTTATACATACAAAATAGGCCTAAACATGGGTAAACCCATGGGCGACATCCCATTCCCGTTACATATTCCCAAATCCAAAAAAGGACCTAGAAAAAGGGATGAGATCCTGCGATCTCTTATTTGTCTTTCACTTCATCTGTGACAGGCTGTCGAAGTCCAAAAATAGGTCAAACTTGATGAAGGATCTCCCAAAACTTGGTCAAGGGCCAACAGGCCCCTAACACTCGCCCGTGACTCATCTCAAGTCACTCTGGTCTAACTAGTTCTTCTTTGAATGCCTCGAGCTTGGCTCGAGCTGCTTCGACTTGTTGTTGTGCCACAACCTCTTTCTCTGCAAACTCCTGGATGAATGCATCATTGATTGGTCCCTATAGACGTTGTTTAGTTGTAGTGACAACCTGCTCTAGTCTGCTCCTTGGACTTCTACTTCTGTAAACAATTGATAGGCCTTATCTTGTACAGGTTGGAGTCTCTGAGTTATGTCCATAACTCTACTCTAGATAATATGGAATTTTTTTTGTGTAGTGCGTTGATTTTGGGAGCGCTTCATTCTTTCCACAACTGATAGGGACTTCAGTTGCACCTCTATCTTTTTGGCTTGATACTTCACCTCTTGGAGTTGTGACTCCAGTGCCTTAAATTATGGGTTCTCCTTAAGTTGTTCATATATATGGGCACTGCGATCAGTGAGGTGCTTACATTCCAAGGTAAGAGCCTTGAGCCTTTCAACTGCGCTCCTAGCGGTTTCTTCCCTATGGTCTCTTACATCTTGTGGGGTATTGGGTACTATGCGTAGTTCCAAGTCTGCGATGCATTGCTGTAGTTGCTGGATCACTTCTTCAAGTTGTGCTACTTGTTGTGGAACTCGATCTTCAACCATTACTTATATGACTATCACCGAGAGAAGTGATCTATTGACCATTTCCTTTACTTCGAGTTGCTCCGTGAGCAACAGTTCCTTTTCTTGCTATAGTTGCACTTTTTCTTCATCAAACTTTTCTTGGAGAGAAAGCTTTCCCCATTCTGCAACACTGTGTTGCTCTACTAGTAACCCTTGTACTTGTGTCAAAGCCTGGGTGTCTTTCACTGTTTCTTCCTATGCTTATCGAAGGCGAGCTTCGACTGTATTAGCTAAGCGGTAAAGTTAAGTTGGCTCATCTCCCAATTTTGTCTCTCCCGACGCAATGGAGACTATGTGGTTGGACTGCAGGGCTTGTTGTACCCCTCATAGTTCAGTCTCAATTCAATCATACAACTCCTCTTGATTTGCTTCTTGTTTCTCTGCTATTTCCAGTGAAGCATCTTGTAGGGATGATATGCAGAAGTGGAAGTCATCGGAGGTGAGGACGGTTTGCATCTTAGTCATGGTAGACTTCGATTTCTTTCAGGAGGAAGGTTTCAGAGGCGAACCTTTTCTCTTCTTTAGGGGATCAACCTTGTCTCCTTGCTTCTGTCCAACTTCTTTGTCACCTAACTCTTCACCATCACCTCCTCGCTCTGGTGATATGGAAGTAGTCTTCACGGATGTGTTGTCTATCTCTTGGACCTCTTCAGTCTTCTTTGTTCTGTTAGGTCCAGGTGTATCCTGCGCAGTTTCTGGGTTGTCGATGTCAGATATCTTTGTAGGGTATGTTGGAACAAGGATTTCTGCCAACCAGTCCTTTGTGATCTCTTCCAAGTGCTCCTTCATCAGCTTGTAGTAGGATTGAAGTTGTTTCTTGTGTTCATCAGCGTGCATTGTGATGTAAGTAAAATGCCGATCTGCGATGAACTTCATCAGAGGCCTGAACTAGTGTAGAGTGTTCGGAGTCATGCGAGGCTCGGATTGTATGGATACCTTCAGCTAATTGTAGTAGGTATGAAAAACAACATTTGAATACCACTGTTTATTCATGTCTCTTGAGTACCACAGTGTACTAAACTTCACGGCCAATGGTTCAAAAGGCTCGATGTCTAGGAAGGTCATACCTTCCAGCATCTCCCAGGCAATAAAGGCTATCAGTATCAAAATCCAACTGAAATGAAATTCATATCCTTGATCATGTGCTTCTCTGCAGTCAAGTTCCAACTGGTTCACCAGGTACTTCACCCAGTTCATCTGAGGGCCTTCTGTGCACTTCCCTATGAGGTCGACTACAAAACTAATGACTTGGGTGGGTCGGTTCTTTCAGACTAACTTCCCTGCAATCAACTGATAGGCGAGGTGCACTACACCATTTTTTATAGAAGCTACTTTGTAACCACACATGCCCTTCTCGACATCACCATAAGTGTCCTTGATTCGCTGTGCTAGAGCGCGATCCATGGATTTTTCAGGGTAAAACTTATGTGGATTGGGTCCTTGCATACTCAACCCCATGATCCAATTGATCAACATCATATCAATAATTATACAGTGGTTTAGCAACAAATAACCTCCATGGTAACAATACAATAGTATCTTGACACATGCATTTACCTCCTGGTGTCGTCCGAAGTGAGGAATCTTCATGACATTGAGTAGGGTGGACTGCCCAAGGTTCATAGTCCATGACTGGGGGATTGTCTTCAAATTCTTCCCCTTAGTTCTGGTCAAGTACTTATGTGGGGTGAGCATGTTGTAAACTTTGCGATCTCTGAGGTTGAAGTTTCTAAACTTCAACACCATAGTCTTATCTTGGTCTACTCGAACTGCACATATCCCCCTCGGGAGGTACGCAATGACCAAGGTGTATTTGAAATCTTTGGGCACACTGTCTCAATTTACTGTGCCTCTCAGGGGTGGAATATAGGTGGGTAATATACTCGAGATCAATTTAGCATTCACTAGATCATCGCTATGCTTGGTTCGCTTTTCATCAGATGTTCGGGATGGTCTGACTCCACGAGCAGTGGATGGAGAGGCTGGTAGTCCTCTCATCGATGATGCTTGTACACCTGTAGACATTGAAATGACTCTTTCAGTCATGAGGTCAATCAAAACTTTTTCAACAAATTTCTCTACAATGCTCAATTCGTCTAGCATACACACTCAGGGTTAACAATCTTGGGTTCGGGGAATAACTTAGACACTATAATAGGATAGACAACAAGAGTGCAATGATCACTGTATAAAATCAACTTAGTTTGTGGGCTCAAACTCTCAGTTGAAAAAATAAATAGGTAACTCGGAAATGAGTCTCTTGCAATGGGTATGAAGCCTTCATTAACTCTGTTCTGTCCATTATGGCGCAGTCCCAACGGTTGGATGGACAGTTGTCTATCCATAAATATCTTTCTACCCATTCAAAGCATTGGTATAATGGTTATAATGTCCCCAATGGCTATATTGTGTCACCATGGTGAAGTGCCATGTGTTTCTGTTCTGATATCCCAACAAAGCTCCAATTTTGCAAGTTTTTCTTCTTCGAGGTTTCTTCTGGGACCTTTTGCAACTAGTCAATCTTAGCTCGCTTCTTGCTTAGATTTCTAGCCTTCTTTCCAGTGAGCTTCATCTCGGTATGCCTTTTATCATTCTGATTCTTATCTTCTTTTGACATAGTGACTTCATGTTGTTGATATCCTTTCCTAAGATTCGCAGGTGATTCTTCTTTGTTATCTGGAATAGGTACTTCAATTTTCAGTGGTTCTTCTAGTGTTCTTGCAACTTTGACATCCAGGTCTCTAGTGTTAAATGGCTTTGATACATTCTTTTGTTCTTAAATCAAGTGTGTGATCCTTCTAGTCATGAATTATTTTAACTCTTTCTTCTTCTGTTTTAAAACTTCTTCCTCTTATTGCCTTCTGGCCTGATCTCTTTTAATCCAAGGTTTTTCTAGTAGCATGGTAAATGGGGTACTGTTCTCAATAAATTTAATAATCTCAAAATCTTCCTCTGTCGAAGTTCCATTAGCATTCATAGGTATCTGGGTGATCTTTCCACATAGGTTTATCAACTTTCCTTTGAATATTCCTATTCCTCATAGTGAAGGAATAATTGTAGGCTTCCCTATAGCTTCCCACGTTCTCTCTGTCACGATATTCACCCGTGTTTCCTCATATAGAAAAAATTCAATGTTGAACTCTCCTATTCTTGTGTCAAGGTATTCTTTTTCTTTGAAGACCCTGATAATCTGACATGTCGGTGATCATTCAGGGTTTTTCTTATTTGTACTAATAATTTCTATGATTCTTCCTGGAATTCTGTCATAATATTAGTTTATGTATCTGCCTTAGGGTTTTCTTATCTCATGTTCATTTTTTCAAGCTTAGCAATCATTCTAGGACAATCCAATAATTCATGGTCCATAGCTTTACAACAAAGACAACTGGGTCTTTTCCTAGGGCATTCCTTAACAAGATCTCCCGGTCTTTTGCAACTATAACAGAGGGTTAATCCTCTATTTCTTTTAAATGATCCCCATCCTTTACTATACTGCACAATAGAATCATGGTAGCTAACCTACAAAAAAATATTTCTAGGATCCTGCATACACTTATTAGTCGAAACATTCTTTCTATCCATAGGTATAACATATTTTTCATTATTCTTATCAGATCTATTCATATCAAACCTTCTTTCATCTATGAATACCCTAGTTTTCAGGATAGGACAGGATCTATCAAATATACCTAGATCCATGCTTTAGAAACAAAAATTTCCACTTATCTTACTTTGGCAGAGCATAAAGCTTTCAGATCTATAACTTTTCAATATTCTTACCTTTATCAGAGAAAAGAGCTCTCAGATATTACCTCTTTTAATCAAGAATTCTCACTTTTACATTTCTTAGAGCACAAAGCTTCCAGATCTTACCTCTTTTATTCAGATCCGACTTCTTTTTCTTAGCACAGAGCTTTCCAACTAGTAGAGTACTGCACATTAGAGAAACAAATCTATGCACAAAGATTTCACAATTTCAGGTCGGATATTTGCACAAAGATTTCACAATTTCAGGTCGGATCTTTGCATAGAGCTTCTTCTTCCTCAATTCCCAGCAATCACAGTTTCATGTCCCGACAACGGAACCATTTGTTGGCACAGGGGCATACCCAGGGTTCAACACTATAACAACGCACCAACAAAACCCTAGCTACCAGCCCTTTCGGCAACACCTGCGAAGCAGATGAAGTCTCACCCGAGGTAGAGGCAGGGGTGGTTGCAGGACTCAGGTGTATGCAACCTTAGCTGGGACAAAGATATATGATTATGACACTTAATAGAGCATTGAGCATCGTCAGTTCATCATTATTTACCTAATATCTACTTTGCAGATAAAAAAGAGCATCACAACATTCACCCTGATCTAATGTATTTAAGCACTTAGCATAAAGAAATGGATTAGATCTAGCATATTCAAGCACTAAGCATATTAACCTATATCAGATCTAACATCTAGATTCATCATAAGCACAAATCATAAGTAGATCTATCTATCTATCTATATCAAGCACTTATCAAATAACACATAAACACATCATAACATCGCACAGAGAAGAATAACAAAGTATTTACGTGGTTCACCCCCACCCTGGGGATACGTCCACCAACTCTTCTTCTTTATTATCTTCAGTCATTTGTCTTCATTCATAGAGCCACAAAAACCCTACTCCGCATAGGACAGGAGATCTATGCAGCTCGCTAGATCCTCCTTCCTTGCGTTACAGCACAAAGCCTTCACAGTCTCTTACAATGACTTGCACTTAGCTTTGCAAGTCTCACACAGTATGCGTGAAGCCTTACAATTATTGATCACACAAATCCAACTCTTAGCACTTAGCCAACTTGCACAACTCTTGCGCACTATTCAAATTCTTTTTACATTGCCTAGCCTTCTATTTATACATAAAAAATAGGCCTAAACATGGGTAAACCCATGGGCCGACATCCCATTCTCGTTACATATTCCCAAATCCAAAAAAGGACCAAAAAAAGGGGTCGAGATCCCACGATCTCTGCTTCGTCTTGCACTTTGTCTTCGACAGGCCGTCGAAGTCCCAAAATAGGTCAAACTTGACCAAAGATATCCCAAAACTTGGTCAAGGGCCAACAATTGGAAAAACTAAAAAAGAATGATTTCGTTCATGTCATAATACTTCTTTATATTCTTCATCAATCCCATCAATGGTTACAAGAGATGCATCAAAAGGAAAAATTGCCCAAAGGAGAAGGCGATGACATAGAAGTCCTTTAAATCTACCAGAAGAAAATTTTCAGATGCCCAATATTTCTATGGAAAATTTTTCTACATTCTTTGGGAATGCTTAGGAGGATGCATAACAACATTTTTTTAGATTCCAATGTGCACGTGAGATTTTCAATCTCACTAAAGATAATGTTACATGTAGATTGTTCTTACAAACTCTATGTGGGAATTCTCTTGAATGGTATAGTTCATTGCTGCCTAGAACCATTAACAGTTGGGATGTAATAGAAAATTTCTTTATTCAAGATTTCATTCCATATGTTGACTCCCACCCAACCTCTCCCACATGGACACAAAAAGATGAAATGAATGATTCAGAAAAAGAATATCATGAAACACTGCAAGACTTTTCTAAATCAAATCTTGTTGTTGAGAATGAAGGCAAGAATTCCAAAGACCAAGAAAAGGATATGAACATCTCATATAATCCATATGAGTAAGAAATTAAAGAGTCTCCACCAAATATGAAAAAAGAATTCAGTCAAAATAAAGAAGAATTGGTGGAAGAAAACAATTTTGATAACAATGAATATAACCATTGCATAGAAGACAACATTTCCAAGACATCACCAATGAAACAAGAATCTTGAATGTGGAGAAAGAAGAAAAAGAGAATGTTTTCAAGAAAGAAATTTCTCATTTGATTGAAGATCGAAGGATTCTTGGGCAGCCAAGAGTAGATTATATTGAATATTGGTTCAAAAGTATTGTCATCCCGCCAACGCAAACAAGTCATTTGCACACATTGCTTGATCCCATTGTGGTACATTTTGGGCATGCTCCTGATTTTCATGCTCTTGATTTATTGGTAGAAACCCCAATATTTTTCTTACTGTTGGAGCCCACTTCACAAGTCAATTGGATGCTCAAATGGCTCCAGTGGAAATCTTCCTATACCTAAGGTTGCCCTTTCATTCAAGTAAGTTAGGGTAGGTAGATCATGTATCTACATAGTTTATTTCTTCAGTGAAATTTTTTCGCAATAAAGAAATTTCTAAGTGGATGTTGAAATTTGAAGATAACTCCATGAAAGAAGGATAATTGCAAGATTTAATTTTGAAGATAACTCCATAGCCCAATGGAGAAGGTAACTAGTCTTGAGATTCTGGTGTTCTCAGCAACCCATAGGGGGTCACTGTCCCGTAGTTGGAGGTAGTTGTTGACCAAAATTTGTTCATCTATATTTTCTCGCCCTTGGATTCGCAAAAGCTTTGATATCAAAAGAAGACATTTTTGAACTTTTATACGTTCATTCTACAACCCTTAGTCTCAACTTCGCCACATATTTTTCGGATCAAAAATCCATTTATGTATTCCTAAGTTATTCAAGATATGGTCTAGAGATCCAATTTTGAAGAATCTTTCTAAGTATAATGTTCTTATATCCTTTTTCAAATTTTGGATAAGTATTCTCATCACTTACTTCTGTCACCTTTCACCTCCATCCATATCAACACTTAACCATTTTTCTCCTTATCTCTCCACCCTCTCCACTCCCTTATCCCTTATCCTCCCATACTTAGCCATATTTAAAGCCATTTTTCAATATATGGTGGGGGGAGGGGGGTGGAAACCCACCACACTCCTTCACCCTTACCCCTCACCTTCCTCACCTCCTTCTGGCTATCTAAATTTCTCCTCCCTCACTTTCATTGTCTATATTTCTCCCCTTTCCCCGTAACTATTCATCTCCTCATCAAGTTGGCAGGTTGGTGGACCCATCTCCTCACTTCTCTAACCTTCCCATCCCCACAAACCCTCCATCCTCCTAACTTTGTTGCCTACACTTTACCTTCCCCCTTACATCACCCTACGTTACCCTTATCGCTCTGCCACCTAAAAATTATCCCCGCCCCCTCTCATCTCATTACCCTCTACATACTTGATTTTTCTTTTAGTAATATAGCCCACAGGTGGGAGGACACCGGTTATCCCTCAATTCCTTACTCACCTCACTCCCCAAACCACCAACCCCTCCCCATAACCTACAAACTACCCCCTCGACTTCTGCTACCCACAATTTTCCCTCCTCTCCTCTCGTCCCATCTCCCATACTTAGAAAAATTATCAAATATATTCCAAGGCACGAAAACCAACAAATGAGAATATGACACATGGCAATGAATGAGGTCATGACACATGGCAACTCAACATTGGAGACACGTGGCAACATACAATTTGCGACATATGGTGGCATATTATTGGTTATATTTGGAATCTAATGAGTTTATAACACGTGAGATATGACTTGACAATGACTCAGTGATGACTTAGTGCTGATTGGGGATGAGGTGGACGATGACGGGATTCCAAAAAATTATTATTTTATTCAACAACTTTCCAAGGGTCGAATCCTCGAAGCTCTATAATTTCTTCTCTTCTTTGTTTCTTGCTAAGTGTATGAAACACTTGATATTGTATACCATGAATATTTTTAATATACCAATGAATGTGGGATAATATTTATGAATAAAAAGTCGAAATTTCAAAGAGGGAGAAATGAATTTGAAATCAAAGGCTGAGATTGCCCCAAGACATGAGATCGACGATGATTGAGCCACGATCTTGCAGAGGCCATAACTTGAGCTCCGGGTGTCAGAATCACACAAAATTTATACCGTTGGAAAGGTATTTAGATGTAGAATATGGTGGTAAAGGTTTAAATTGCTGAAATTTTATATATTTTTCTCATAAATTAAAATATCAGTCAGATTCATTTTTAATGGGCCTGCGTGACAACTCATCTTCACGAGCTCATATCTTGAGATCCAGACGACGCATTTGTGCAAAATTTATATCGTTGGAAATATAAGATGATGAATATAACTCAAGAAGTGATTTAAATGGATAAAAATTTGATTATAATCCCCATAAAATTAAAACACAGTCCTCCTATTTTAAATGGGAAATTAATTAAATTGTGAAAATAAAAGTTTATTTAAATTTTTTTATTAAAAAGGGATAGGGACCCATTTTAGATATGTATATATTAATGAAATGATTTAATTAATGATGAATTAATGAGGCACTAATTAGATGGATTTTTTCAAGAAGAAACTTGTATGGGAATTTTAGGAGAGGAAGAAAACCCTAACTACTCAAGTAGTTAGAAAATCTCTTCTTAAAAAGAGAAGAGAGGCCTCATAAAGGGTTTTAATAATAATTATTTTCATAGGGGTAGGAAAGAAGATAATATTAAGAAGAAGGTACAACCATGGATACACAATCAATCTTCTGATCAAAAGAAATAAATTTCCATCTTCTCCATTCTTTCTATTCTTCTACACCACTTCTCATAGCTTTTTGCTTGAATCTCAGAGTTGGGAACAAGGTTGAGTTGTTGAGTGTTTTTATTGTATTATTCTACAGAATTTTCATGTATGATCATGGAGTATTTTCAGCCATATACATGGCTATCAATTTTTTGGTAATGAAGAACATTTCTCATGAATAAACTCCACAAAGAATCACGTCGGGGTTGATCTTAATTGTATCTTATAACTTTGTGTTTAAGTATGAGATATTTTAGGTTGACCTATCAATTTATCTTTTACTACTAATTGCAGTACTCTATTAAATTTCTTTTAGACGATCAAATCATTCTCTCCTATTTCTAATGAAGAAGATATGTATGCATTTATATATTATTAAGAAGATTGTGTATGATGTTGATTACAATTTAATTTTGATATTGAATCTCTCCAATGTTTTATTATTGTAAAAAAACATTTGATTCACATAAAGATCATATTTAGTTATTGAAGAACCATTTTCATATAAATCCAAGCAATAAATATTTGGGGTTTTCTGCCTAACACTCTCCCTAATCCAAGATATTCAAAGATATATCTTTTAGACAAATAGGAGAACCACCTCTCTAAAAATGAATGGGGACTAATGTCCTCATGAGGTTGTCATATCGGTCTTGACATATTTAAGGATCAACACCTCCCAATTGGCATCCCATTTCTAAAATGACTACATAATCAAATCAATTGGAACCACGAATTGAAGTTTCAGAACACCAACATTATATTAATCATTCTAACTGATACAAGTCGATACAATAACTATTGGTCTCATAGTATGAATGATAATAGTCTATGTATCAATTTCATACTACATATTATTACATTACATTGCTCAATCATTAATTTAAATACAAAATTGTTTTCCAAATATGCACAGAACAACTTATGGTCAGATCCCATTTTCATGCATTGGGTTCATCGTTTACATGGAGAAAATCACAACAAGAGATATAACTAAACCTAGAGGTTCAAAATTAACCTCTAATTCATTCATGAGATACTCTCATGAAATAAAATGCACGAGAACATCTCTTAATTTATTCCTCAATCTGATTTGTTTTTGGTGCGCTGATACAGAAGAGAGTTGACCACGATCTTTGACTGCAACTAGCGCCCTTTTTCACTCATTCTAGAACTGGTGCAGGGAAATTAGAAGCATGTCAAAGTTGTTACAGAGATAAACTAGGTCTTGGTTTTCTTGCTTAAACCTTGGAAATATGATGAACAACAATGTGGGTTACCATACCTCTATGCGAGTTACATGACCTGAGCTTAATCAACCATCATTATTAACAAAACAAAATTTTAATCATTATAATTTATTAAAAATGATGGGGAAACACAACTAAACCGATAATATTACCTCATGATCCTTTGGTTGACCATTTTGAGAAAAAGAGTGGCAATTATGGTGAAAAGAGTGGCTTTGATGGGTCAAAAATGGGTCTTATGACAGTGAAAATGGCGTCAATTTGGAGAAAGTCTCACTATGGATGAAAGTCTCCACAAAAATTGTGATAGTGTAATCAATATCACCCTGGTTGTCTCAGAGAGAAGAAATGGCACATGGAACATCTGGGACACTCGTCCGTTGTCGAGAGATCGAAGCCGAGAAATCAATTTGTAATCATTTGTAACAATATCATTGGAAAGTAACTTACCCTAGAAAGTATTTTGTTTTTATGATTTTCATGATGTTAGACTAGGTGTGGTATTTACTATGTGTTTCAAGTAATATGCCTATTGTGAACAAATTGAAACATGTCAGGTGTCAAAAATAAATTTCAATTAATATTGAGACCTGCAGGCATTAAAGAACTTCATCAATTCCAAGAAGGCCATAATTCGCTCCATAATAAAACCTCAATTTGAATAACCGATGGAATGTGAGATAAATGGTTTTAAATATTTAGAAAAAATATAAAAATTCAATGCATATTGTAATACTTTGAAAAACATGCACAAATTTATAGTCAACGAGCAAGTAATATGCAGTCAAAGGTGAAACACATACAATATAATGTTTCACAACAAGTACAATAATGAAAATATATATATAATAGTATACAAGTATTATATATATATTATTATACAAGTAGTATACAAGTAGTATATATACAAGTAGTATACAAGTAGTATATATAATAGTATACAAGTAGTATATATACAAGTAGTATACAAGTATTATATATAATAGTATACAAGTAGTATATATACAAGTAGTATACAAGTATTATATATAATAGTATACAAGTATTATATATATATCTATATATCTTATTTTTTATAAAATTAACATTATACACACACATTAATATAGATTCATCTTAACTCTTTTTTTTTAAGTTTTACATTTTAAAAATGATTTATACTTTAAAAGGTTTGATGTTTCGAGGAATTTGATATTTCTTTACATTTAATAGATCTCAAGCTAAAATAGATCTATGTTAAATTATTTTATTATAATAATCCATTTTTTAGTTTATTATTATTATGGTTAGCTATTTTTTAATTTTTAATTTTTTATAATTATTTTTTTCCTCTAATTTAATATATTTATATTATTCTCTACATAATAATTTGAAAGTATATTATCAAATTCATTGGCTAAAAATATTAAAGATAAACAATAAAGAAAAGTGTCAATGTGATTCCCAGACTAATGATTTTTTTCCGATGGAAGAAATCATGGGAAACCCTTCGAGTACTTCCTCACATTTCGTGGATGGTAAATGGGGTTAACCATCGGCCCTAATTACTAGGCATAACCTGGTGGGGAGATCAAGTGAGGTCCATTAATATCAACAATTTAGCTAGTCGGGGACTTGACCCCAAGACCTCTTGCATTATAACCAACTCATCCCATCGAGCAAACCTACCGAGCTTATTTCATTACCAATGATACCTTCAAGCATTATTATTATTTATTTATTTTTAGTTTTCTGAATTATTATATTAGGCCAGTGATCTGTAAAATGTGGTGGATATTCCACTAGATAGCTCATCACAACATATTTGATAAAATATTGAAATCTTTAACATGAAGGTTAACTTCCTTTAGATCTCATATTCTTTAATTACTGATTTTCTACTCAAATGTATGAAATAGATGGAATTTAAAAAATAGAGAACACAAATAAATACTCACACACCATCCACTAATAAACACAAGATATAACTTGGGAAATCCAATACGAGAGAAAATCCAACTAGAAGGTGAGGTCGCTCTCTTCTCTTTTCTTCAAATGCAAGTACAAAGAAAGATGAACTCTCTATGGAGTTTCCTTTGACACTATGGCCTGTATGAATACTACACAATATATCCTCCTCTGTTATGCTCTTAAAATACCACTCCTAGGTTCTCTTATCAACTATGGCACATACAATGCTAAATAATGGAACCCCTTATCCTCCTAGCGGCCCAGTATTTAACATCGCCTGTTATCCATATAGGGGTAGGGTTTTGACTTCCTCAACCCTCAATTGTGATAAGGAATTGGACCTTATAGAATATTCTTGAAAGTACATATGTGGCTAGCCCCATATGCATGAGTAATGGGGTATGACGTGGCATGCACTCATACCATGGTGGTCAACAAGGTAGGTCAACTTGTGGGAGGAAAAACTTTTGCAATGGAGCTTTGATTGACATGATTTTTGCACTATTGGAAAGGTCTTGATATGTAGAATAATGTCAAGGGGTTTGAGCTAAAATGAAGAAAATTTTGACCCAAAAAAATGTTGTTTGATTCTTCAAAATGGATCAGAAAGGTTTTAAACCCCAATTTTCCAAACTAGGACATGCCATTAAAATGACCCTGCAAGCTAATTTGTCCATTTTTTTCCACTCTAAAAGAATCAACAATGATGAAAAATAATAAAAAGATCCAATCCGAATTATCCAACATATGGAGATGAATATTATGATCTCTTTAAGACTAAGTTATATAATTTAATATGTCTTTATTTTATAATTGTATTTATGTTTGCATAATATATATCATAGTTGTGAGAAAAGTATTTTCACTTTAAAGGATATTATCCCTCTTTGGAGTTATGACGGATCTATGTTAGTTTTCTTAATTATGTTGAAGGCATTTCTTTAAGGAAGGATTTTCCCAAAACTTGGTCGTCCAAACGACCCTTTATAAAATACCACTTTTTATTATTATTAAGGATGTCCATTGTTTCTCTCCTAATTATTAATGGATGACAATGAATGGATGCTATTTGTTTCCCTCCTTAATGTCCAAAGAATTCATATACCTCGAGGACACTACTTTTTTCTTATATAAAGCAATGGTATTGCAATGACTTTGATGGTTTAGCTACCTCTACCTTCGATTTGCATTCATAGATCATGCATGTGGCGAGCACTACATTGATGTAGTGTATCTAGGGGGGTAATATGGGGTACCTAGTGAGGTATCCAATGGGAATAATAATAGATATGTGGTGTTATGTATGGAGTCCATCGCTAGTAAATAAGGCCCATGTAATAGTGTGAATACAATAAATGTGAGAATGCTTACTTGAAGGTTCCTTCTCTAGAATGTTCTTAGGAGGTAGATGGCATTATATAAGGAAGTATAAGTAATGTAATGAAATATGGTGGAAGAGTATTTTATTTGGAGCTTATCTTAATAGGAAGTTTCCCCCTTGAAGAGGAAACTGAATAGGAGTGGATTCCTTCCATAAAAGGATCAAATGTAAGGTGTTTCCCTACCTTAAGGGTTTCATATTAATAGAGAGTGGATTTATTTTGTATTGTTCTTGGATTTATTGTGTGAGATTATATTTCTAGATTTGAGGCACTTAACAATTGATGTGAGAATTCATGACCTTGGGAAATCTGAATTTTCGATATGCATACACAGATGGTCACATGGGTCATCGTTATCCACTTTCTTAACTAGTGAATCCATTTTCTTCGCTAATTATATTTGTCACCTTTGAACTCTACCCTATTGCCTCCACAACATGGTCAATGCCTTCTTCCTCAAATTTTTTATTTCCAGGTGTGCCTTCTTTCTCCTTAAAATTTTATTTCCAGGTGAGGGACACTTTAGTTCAAAGTTTTGTAGGTTGTGGGTATAGGTTTTATGGACCAAAATCACATAGTCTAAGGTGGATTACTATTATTTGGGACTCTAAACATCTAGGGAAGATGTATGTTCAAAGGAATCAATGAATTTTTTTTTTGTTTACCATTGCATTTAATTTTTTCAATCAACTATTAGTGCTCTGCCTAGAATGAGCTCAATGTTGACCAGGGATAATGCAATTTATTGTTTAGTTCATCATGGTTTGAGCTTCTATTTCTTCTTTTGATATTTTTTTTTTTTGTGGTTTTCTTTTTTGGCAAGGGATGAAACTGTGGGTTCAACTACAGTCGTGTGGGGAACAATCTACTCTAGGATTTCAAGGTGGTGGTGCTAATCAAGAGCCAGTGTGATTTCTTTGTAAGTCAATTTGTGGACATATATCATTGGCTTCGATCTATTAAGATATATTAATCCTTTCATATTGCAAAAAGTTTTCACATTTTATAATGCATTTTATAATTCATTCAATATGATATCTTTCATATTGCAAAAATATATCATCAGCGATCTTCCGCCTTCAGCGTCTTCTGCCTCAACATCCCGCCTCTATGCTTCGGTGATGTGAGCTTCTCCACTCTCCTTCTTTTTGTCTGGACACTCGTAAGACTTGTGCCTATTTTTCCCACATGTGAAGCATGTTATTACTCCACCTCTTCCTCTTCCTTTACCTCTAGTACGATGAAAATTGTTATTGTCAGCATAATCTCCTCTCTGCTCAGTATGCTACCCTATCTGTTCAGCATATTGCCCTCGCTGTGAGGTTCCACCTCTCTCAGTTTGAGTATGAGGTTTCTTCCAGTCTTCCTTGGGCTTCTAATATTTATCCTGGGCAACTGATTTGCCTCTGGGATGACTTCTGCCTCGGCCTCTCTGACCCTTCTTTCGGCTCAGCTTCTCTTCCACTTTCAGAGCCATCTGATAATCATCTTCCACCGTTTGGATGGTTACCATGCTCATCTCATCCTGAATATCGTATCTCATGCCATTCATATATATGGAAACTTTTTCATCATCACTCTCCCGATGACCTGCCCTGATGTTTAGCTTGTAGAATTTCTTAGTGTATTCTTTCACTGTCATCAACTTCTGTCTCAGGTTCTGCATTCTCCTAAACAGATTAATTTGATAATTCCTGGGGATGAATTTCTCCTTCATCTTCGTGATCATTCTATCCCAGATTTTGATCTTCTGCTTGCCTTTGCAACATCTGTCAGCTTGTAGTTCATCCCACCACAAGGCTGCTTGTCCCTTCAATCTTGTGACAACATGCTTGACTTTCTTGTCCTCTTTGACATCTTCATAGTCAAAGTATATGTCTAGAGATCTAATACAGTCTAGAAGCTCCCCTGCATCCAGATTTCCCTCATAAAATGGAATGTCCATTTTCACTCTTGCACCCATTCTTGTAATAGCTCTGATCAAATGTTCATTTGCTGCATGTTCGGCTGCAACTTCTTCTTCATGTTCAACCTCAATTTCACTCTCAGAATCATTGAGATCCCCAGCACTGACTGTGCGTCTTTGGGCTGTCTCCATGTCTTCGAGTCTGGCTCGTAGATCATGTATCTCTCTCTCCATGGCTAGATCAGTCATCTTCCTGCCCCTTCTTCTTGGCATTTCCCTATCCTCTGGTGGATTAGGTCTTTGCATGTCCCTTCTCCTTGGAGGCATGGTGAATTATCTTTCTTCTCTGCTACAGAAAGCAAAGAACCTTACTGTGCTCTGATACCAAATGATGTTGATGCATGCTCCCTCCACAACCCTCAGGTTGGAAGGTCCACGTCAACACAGGATCTTTCCTTCACCATTGGCTCGAAGAACTATAAACAACTCATCTATTTCCCTATTGGGAAATCTGCACCCACAACAAACTCTCACGGGATCCCCTCTTCACACTTGGGAGATCAGACTTCGCAACTTCGTGAATCCAATGGTCAAGCGTTGGTCTCTCGAATCCTCAAAACCTGAAACAGTCAATGTTGACCCTTCTCTTTCCCTTTTGGGATTTTCCCTATCGTGATTTCGACGGTCGCGATGTCAAGAAACTTGTCCTCTCGACTCCAGAATCCCGATTTGCTGAAACTCCGATACACTCGCGCGCTTTGACTTTTCAACGCTACCTCACCTCTGTCGGGAATTCAGACTTCGACGTATCACTAATCCTAATGTAATGAGTTTGGGACTTTACTCCACGATTCTCTGAAACAGCATGCCACCTGTCCACCTTGCTGACCCTTGTGGCCCACACAAATCCCTTAGCTTTCGGGACTTTGCGATTCGGGATATTGCGATTCCCGTTGCAATGTTTACGAAATTTCAACCCACGAAATCCCGATACAAGCATCCACATGTAAATCCAACGGCCCTTATGGCTCAAATCTATGGTCCTACTCCTCCTAAGCTTAGAAACTTTCGATTCTTTTTCCGTAACTTCCCTGCTCCTCCGCGAGATCTAACGACCCATGGGACTTCGCGGATTCTCCACTGAGAACTCCGACCGTCCATCTTTCCTCTTTGGTGATTTTTGTAAATACCTAAGTGTTTCTCTCCATGAAACTCGTCCTCCTACGATCCAACGTTGCTACACTTTCCTTTGGTCACTTCGAAGGTTCAAATCCCTCTGAATTTCCCCACGACTCTGCGTCTTCTGGAAAACCCTTGCACGCACTCCTTGCGACAGACTTTCAAACACTTCTAAGTCTTGAAAGCCTTCGACTCTGCGCACCCCTGCAGCAACAGTCTCTCAATACCTCACTCAAGTCCACAACCCTGAGACTTCACCCAGCTTTCACACTCTTTGCACGAATCCCTTACCCAACTGCACTTTTTGGGTGAAGGAGAACAAAATATATCCCTCCTGAGCTTTCAGAGACGAACCTATGAACACCTTGTCAACGCACTCCTTGCAGACAATTCAACTGCACTCCTTCCAGGAACTCTTGCTCTGGTAGAGAAACAATTGAAACTCATTCCTCTCCTCTTTCCTCTCAGATTTCAGACATTCAAGAAGAAATCATTCATACATAGCATAAAATAAATTGCATGACAAAAAGAGTAAACCATTCATGAGCATAACATTCAAAGATGCATACACAGAGAATATATGAACACCATGAGTCTGAATCACAACTTTCTTTGTATTAGTTCAGAAATTTCGTACATGGAGTCTGCCACATAGCTCTCTACTTCTCTTCTATGCTCTCTTCCCAATCTAATGATACAATACACAAGGAGGGTGTCTATATCTCGTCTCCCTCTTGCGCTCTAAAACTGTCTAATCTAGAATTAAATTCTATCTACCTGCATTAACTACTATAAAGGCCTTCTACCTACTAAGGACGAGAGAGAATTGCTCAAGGTCTGTTTTCATATACAAGTGTGCTCCTTCTTAATGGCTTCATTTAAGATGGCGCATCAATTTCAAGGTAATTTCAAAATTTGCGTTGGCACTTGTCCAACTATATTTTTCTTCTGCGCTGGCTCGCTTGAGATGCTCCTGCATCAAAGAGTTGGTGATATTTCCCAATAGCCACACAAAATCCAATCAAGGTGCAATTGCAACCCACAATTTCCAACTGGGTAGATGTCCTAAAGTTGGTCACTAGGTACCTCGGTCAAAGTGCGACATTTGGATTTTCGGCCTAATAAATGGGTCACGGGATGGATCCTGTCCAAGAGGTGGGTGCCTCAAGGGGGGATTCATAGAACAACCAGACCTCGGACTTCAACCCTTCACGGGTATCTCCCTGCCTTATGGTATTAGGAACACTTTACTTGGAGGATTTTTAGTTCCCTATTTGACAACTTCTATGGTTTTGACAATGTGAGAACCAAATAACGGGGAGTTATTTGGATGCCTATCCCCGAAATCCTACCTAGACTAAGAAATTTATTTTGGCACCTCATGTGGAGGAAATCTTAGTTATTTTTTAGAAAGATTTTAGATGTAGTTGTTTTGGGAGGTTGGGGGTGCAAACCAACCTCGTTGATTAAAATGGGAGTGGATAGTTTCGTCAAGAAAAGTGTGGGGTATTTTCGGAATCCCTTTGGAGGAAACCTACTTTGACATCCACATTTCAAGAAGAAGCTATGTGAGTGATAAGTGACTTTTGTGTGTGAGTGAAAGTATGCCAATTTTTAGTGAATTAGATGTCACCTTGTTGCATGTGGACTTTGCTTGGTCCTTACAAGTGTTTGATTACCTAATTAACCAAGTGCCTTTGGTACAACCTTGCGTAATTCAAAAGTCCCTAGGAAGCTAGCATGTGGACATGTGGGTCCATTACTATCCCTTTAACTCCCTATTGTGATGTAATCTAAGAAAATATTTGAAACTATCCTAGATTGATCATGTGGGCATGTATGGGCCCGTTACAAAACCTTTAAACTTCCCTAGTGATTTGATCTAAGAAAGAAAAATTCAAACACTATCCTATCTTTGTAGCATGTGGGCATGTATGGGTCCGTTACAATATTAAGATGTGTTTGAAAAAGTAAACTAAGAGGAGTCCCATTGGTCACTATAATTGCTTAATTGATTCAAACAATCAAGTGATACATAAATTATCAACCCAGGGAAGTCTTTTTATTTCAAAGATAACCACGCACTATATATGCTCAATTCCAAAAGCAACTTAGTGTTGTAGTAAAGAAACTTATACTAATCACACTTGCTGAAGTTTTGAATTAAATCACAGAAAAGTAACTTCCTTATTGCAGATCCTTAAAGATTAATCTAAGAATCCTGGATTACATTAAATAACACTTGCAATGGGAAAGAAAAACTATTCTGCAATCAGAGAACAAGACCCTTACTCTCAAACAAAGACTTCTGTACTAGCACTCTTTCATGAAAATAGTAATGCAGAAAACAATTAACTCTATCTGACAGAGAACAAGGATATCTAGTTCCTTCCTTTCTAAGCAGGAGCCGTAAGCCCTATTTCTGTTATCACACTTATGAAGTTGAGGTTTACAGAGAACAGGGTAGTCTGATCCCTTCCTTTCTGAGTAGGGACCCTTGACCCAATTTCTGGCTAGCACGCTTGTAGAAATAATGGAAATCTACAGAGAATAGGATGTTCTGATTCCTTCCTGTCTGAGCAGGAACCCTTAACCCAATCCCTGGCTAGCACACTTGCAGAATGAAATCTACAGAATACAAGGTGTTCTGATTCCTTCCTGTCTGAGCAGGAACCCTTAACCCAATTCCTGGCTAGCACACTTGCAGAATGAAATCTACAGAAGACAAGGTGTTTTGATTCCTTCCTGTCTGAGTAGGAACCCTTAACCAAATCCCTGGCTAGCACGCTTGCAGAATGAAATCTACAGAAGACAAGGTGTTCTGATTCCTTCCTGTCTGAGAAGGAACCATTAACCCAATCCCTGGCTAGCACACTTGCAGAATGAGATCTACAGAAGACAAGGTGTTTTGATTCCTTCCTGTCTGAGTAGGAACCCTTAACCAAATACCTGGCTAGCACACTTGCATAAGTAAATGAAATCTATAGAGGACAAGATGTTCTGATCCCTTCCTGGCTGAGCAGAAACCTTTAACCCAATTCTCTGGCTAGCACACTTGCAGAATTAAATGAAATCTACAGAGGATAGGATGTTCTGATCCCTTCTTGTCTGAGCAGGAATCTTTAACCCTATTTTCTGGCTAGCCTCATTAAATAATCACACAAGATTGCTAATGAAAAGAATTACGAATTTCATTCAATAATCTAAGACAGAGTCAGTAGTGTTTCAACAAAGAGGAATCCATTAAAAACAGTGTTTCAACAAACGACAGTTAAATCAAAGCATAAACAGAAACGGTACTAAAACACTTCTAAACTAATGGGTGAATCTTGTGAAGAAGGTGGGCCCTCCCTTCTCACAAGATTCCCCTGAAATGAAAAGGCTAGAGAAGGATACTCAAAGCAGTCTTATATTCATCTTTCGAAATATCAAATTACAGTTGGAAAATAGAATACGTCCCGCTTCTCTAGAGTTGCTTCAATACATCAAAAACTTGGCTCCTTTGAATGGTTATTTCGTCTGATTTAAAGAGGAAATCCCTTCGATACAATAATTACAATGCATATCTGAGTCCTATCATAAATCAGATCTTCTTTCTAAACCAGCATAGGATGTCCTAGTCTCACTCAACCGAATGCTATTACAGGAGTTGAATGGGGTATTGCTGTTACGACTGGTGTAACAGCTTCTTCCCGTTGTTGCTGATGTTGTTTTAGCATCGCAATTCACGGGTTGTTTCAGCCACGTGAATTGTGCTCTGACTATGTCGGCATTCTTGTTGACCGCTTTGACTGTAACGACTTCCTTTGAGTTTCAACATCGTCGGTCCTGGTGGTTTCCTCTGTGTTTCAGCATCTGCAACTCTGGACTGTGTAACAGCTCCGTGTTTCAGCATCTGCATCCTCGAACTATAAGGCAGCTCCGTGTTTCAGCATTTGCGACCTCAGACTGTATAGCAACTCCGTGTTTCAGCATCAGTTCTGTGTTTTAGCAATAGGCCTCAAATGCTAATCTGCAGTTTTGAACACTTATGCATTTGTAATCAATGGTTAAGTACGAGAGTGATGTAAAATATTATGCAAAACAGATTAAACGTATAGTAATGAGAAGGGACGTTGTATACCTTTGGGATGATCAGATAAAGTGATAGTATGAGTTTAAATATGGGTGATCAAGAGTATAATAGTGGCAAAAAGTGTAGGCAAAAAGGTACATTGTGTGGTCCTAACATCCCCCCCAACTCAAGGTGTTGCGTGTCCTCAGGCAACTCACTCTGAATCAGAGTCTGGATACTGACTCTGATCATGTAAGTTACTCAAGCTGTAACTGTGGGAGGTACTGTCTGTCGGCATTCTAAACCCTTGCACCTGCTGCAATATTTTCCATGCTGTTGTTTTTGCCTTCTTAGGAAGATTATAACTGACTTGATACCTTTCTATTGGCAACCAGAGAATGGGAAAATAAAACCGGTACCCTATCCAATTTTCAACACAATGTCTAACACACTGGATATAGTTGGGTATCCTGGAAATTGCTACTTCTAAGTTGGCAGGACCAAAATGATTGTGCTGTTGTCTCTTCTCCGTGGATTGCCGCCAAAACAAGTTATTGGCCTGGAGGGAAGGAATCTCTATGGATCTGATGATGTGTTCACAATCCTGAAGCACTTCTGATTGTAGCTGCTGGACATGTTCAGTCACCCCTGGTTGTTTTAAGAACTCATAATATTGTGAGATAAAGGTAGCTGCCCTCTATGGTTCTGGTCTAATCCAGAGGAGGCGATGATCTTCATTGTGCTTGGCAACCGAAAAGTCACCTTGCCAAATGATTTGATTGAGGAGAAAGGAAGTAAATGCTCGAAGTTGAACGTCCCCAACAAGAGGACTTATGTTTAGCAACCTGTTTTCTGGAATAGCCTCATTATGGAAGTATGCCTCACAAAGGAGGCGTTGATCCCTGGTAGAGGCAGCTACAAAAGTTTTGATAAAATCTGCTGATTGTATGACTTCATGGGGTTTACCTTCTATAATGGACTTGATCTGAAACCATGTGAGTCTCTCCATCAGGAATAAGGAGTAGTTGCAAGATGGCTTCCTTGTGGCCAGTAGCTTCTGCATCAAATCAAATACCAAGACCAATCTACCTTTCAATTCTTTGTTCTTCTTCCTAAGCTCACGAGCTTCCTGGCATATCTGTTCTAATACTTCCCAATTTGAGTAAGTATGATTGATCCAGATTTGTTTGTGCACTTGCAGGTTTTTGGCCTGAGTTTCAGCATATTCTTTCTTCCATTTTTGTATTTTTGCATGTTCATCCCATAGCTGAGTCTGTGTTTCAGCGTTAGAAGTAGTGGGATGAGGTAAGGTTTGAGTGAATTGTTCCCTGGAAGTGGAGATATTGATCTGTTTGGGAGGTGTAAATTCCTCCATGGGCATTGTCTGTACAGCCTTGTTGAAAAAGGTAGGGGCTTCTTTTGTTGCCATGCAAGGCTCAATCTTAAGCTTGAGAGGGCTTGCTGGTTCTTGTGTTGCAGCAGGTTCAGTCTTGAGCTTGCTAGGGCCTGCTGGTTCTTGTGTTGCAGCAGGTTCAGTTTTTAACTTGGAAGGGCCTGCTGGTTCTTGTATTGCAGCAGGTTCTGCCTTGGCTACAAAAGATGAAGGAATGGGGGCTGGTCCTGGCACTGGTACTTGAATTATCTTATAGCCTGCTTGATAGTAAATATCTCCACATTGGCAACACATGTAATCTTTACACAAGTTCTCTGTAGTTTTTTCAGACGAGGTTGTTGATCGAGCTAAGGTGTACGACTCTAGTTCTTTTTCATATGCTTCCCTTGCCCTGGCTAATTCTTGTTGATATTCTTCCACTTGAGATTTTAAAAACTCATTTTCTTCCAAGACAGTGGCCATTGTTACTTCTGGTTGTTGAGGAGGAACTGCAGGTATGGAAGCTGCTCCTTGTGTGTCAACTTCTTGGTGTAGAAAAAGTAAAGTTGCAGCCCCCTGAGCCTCTAATTCCTGTATATCAATTTCTATGTCAGTGGCTGGTTCTTGTGTTTCATCCACTGAATCTATAGCTAGTTTTTCAGTTGCTTGGCCTGAGGAGGGTGGTATTGTAGCATTCTGGGCCTCTGATTCCTGAAATTCAATTTCGAAGTCAGTGGCTGGTTCTTGTGTTTCAACCACTGGATGGGTAGCTGGTTTTTGTGTTTCAGCTACTTTATTTGAAACAAATGATGTCTGGGCATGTGGTTCCTATAACTCCATGTCAAAATCAGCGGCTGGTTCTTGTGTTTCAGCCGTAGCTGTTTCCTATGTTTCAGCTATGGCTGGTTCTTGTGTTTCAGCCACTGAGTGGGTAGTTGGTTCTTGTGTTTCATCTACCTTATGTGAGACAGATGGTGTTACAGTACCCTAGGCATCTGGTTCTTGTGTTTCAGTGCCCGTAGTTGAAAAAGGCAAAGATCCTAGGATTGGGGCAGTTGGAGGTGGATGGGGTGTTAGTCGAACTGGTGGGGTGTCTAGGGTAGTGGTCATCAAAGGTGGCCTCATTGAGGCTCTTGTTCTCTTTTTGAGCAAGAAGGGTGGAAAGGGGGCAATCTGTTTTCGTTTTCGTGGAGGTCTTTCCGGAATGATAGGGCAGGTGACATTTTCTGGTTCAGAGTCATCACTGAGAATATGAAGGGCGGGAGTGGATGACTCTGGTAGGGTATGTGGTGGATTTGGTGGGGTAGGGGAATGGACTGGACTGGTTGGTTCTGTGGGAGGGATATCAGGTACTTCGGGGAAGTCTGGGGGGTTTTGCTGTTGCTGCTCTTGAGGAATTTCGGCAGCTGGTTGAGGGTTTATGGGTGGGTTATCTAGTGGATGATTTTGTTGGTCAAAACCCCTGTTGATGAGTAATTGAACAAGACGGTGGTAGGTAAGTGACTGGGTTGGATCTTTGGATTTTCGACAGTAATGTGCCATATTCTTCAAACAACCCAGCAGATAATAGGGAAGATTGGCCCGTCTGTTATGCCTTAAATGAGAAAGCAAAAGGAAGTCGTGCTGATAGACTACCTGATAGTGACCTTCACAGGTCAGGTAGTGCTTGATGAATCTGGCGACCTTCGGCCACGGGGGTGGCAGTGAACTGAGCTGAACCCCTCTTCCCTTCAATACAATTCTTTCCTCAGGCAGGAAGAAGCTCTGTTGGACATCCCTGATGATATGATTTCGACTGAACATATGAGTTCCATCACTAGGGAGGCCTGAGACTGCTGCTATGTCATCTTATGTTACAGATATTCAGATGCCTATGACGACAGAGTGGTTCTCCTGAAGATTTTAGGAAAACTGTAGGACTTGTTGTTCATTATATCCTTGAAGCCTGCGGAAGTAATTAAGCCACCCTGCTTGCTCGAAGATTTGGTATGCTGCTGGATAGTGTTCGAGCAGTGCTGTGGTGGCAGGTTCTTTGCATATGACAGCTCCTCCCATGGCTACTAGCTTAGTAAGATACAACGTCGAGAGTTTGTGTATCAGCTCTGGCACAAAGTAAGTTTTTCGAGGGATTGTATGCAGGAATAGTGGTTAAATGCATGAAAAGGTGATGAAGTGGGGATGGCGGTAGTGAAATCGGATGAAATGATGGTATCGCGGATTTGATGTGTACTTCCCCTCCTGTCAAGTGCGATTAGTAATAATGGCACTTGAATGGTCATAATGGATTAAAAATCTTTCTCATTAACTATAGTCTAACTGAATTACATAATATTTACGTACCTCGCCTTACCGTTTGATTCTTTCTACCAACAAGATGTCATGCCTGTCTGTGGTAGTCCTGTCATGGTAGAGACCTTTGATTGTGTCGAGGGTTTGCTGATGAGCTATAATCTGAGGGAGTAGAAGCTTGCTGATGGATGATGGTGAAAGACTGGTGTTTCAGCAACAGAGAAGAACAAAAAAATTGCTATAGATGAAGAAATATTGATGAATGGTGTTTCAGTATCGGAAGAAAGTCAAACGTGCTGAACAGTGGTGTTTCAGCATCAGAAGAAAGTCAAAAGTGCTGGAGAATGGTGTTTCAGCATCGTGAAAAAGTCGAGAGTGCTGAATAATGGTGTTTCAGCATTGGAGAAAATGATGAAGGGTTGCTGACAATGGTGTTTCAACAACGGAAAAAGAAAATGATGATGGGTTGCTGACAACGGTGTTTCAGCAACAGAAAAAAAGAAGGCGAAACAACTGCTAGACGAAGTTGTTTCGTTGATGAAAGATGGTGAGGAAATGGTAGACTGTAGTGTTTTGGGAATGGAAATAAAAAGTGTTGAACAATGGTGTTTCAACATCGGGGAAAAAGTCAATAATTCTAAGTAGTGGTGTTTCAGCATCAGAATGGTAAAGGCGAAACAATTGCTGGACGAAATTGTTTCGTCGATGAAGGATGGTGAGGAAATGGTGGACTGTAGTGTTTTGGGAATGGAAATAAAAAGTGCTGAACAGTGGTGTTTCAACATCGGGGAAAAAGTCAACAATGCTGAGTAGTGGTGTTTCAGCATTAGAATGGGAAAGGTGAAACAATTGCTGGACAGAGTTGTTTCGTCGATGAAGAATGGCAAAGGAGTGGCAAAAAGGGTGTCAAACCGTGATGGGGAAAAAGGTGTGAGTTTGGTGTTTCAGTAAATGAAGGAAAGGGGTGGATTGCTGACAGTGGTGTTGTGGCAACAGAAGTAAGTCAATAGGGTTGAACAGTGGTGATTCAACAGCATGAAGGTCAACAGTGTTGAACAATGGTGTTTCAGCATCGTGAAATCGCGTCTCTCTGAAGTGGAATCATCCTCTTCTGGTGGCCGGGCTTCGATCGGGAATCTGCAAAAACAACTATAGCATGGTATTTCTTGACAATGATTATTAGAAAACGAAATCTAATCTAATCTAACACTAAAGAAAATCAATATTAAAATAATTAATTGTTATTAGGGGTAGAAACCCCCTCGAGGAAGAGAAAATGGGCGTCTGCCATGCATGTGGCCTTAAAATCTTCTTTAGAAATAGGTTGCTGGTACAGACGGAGACGATGACCATTTACAAGTAACGGGGTTTTGGAGTCATCGATTGTGAGGAGCCTTACTGTTCCATTGGAGAAAACTGTGTCTACTTCGTAAGGTCCAAGCCATCTTGTACGCAGTTTTCCTTGAAATTCTTTGAACCGGGAATCATACAATAGGGCCCAATTACCTTTTTGGAACTTCTTGTTTTTTATGTTTTTGTCATGCCATTTTGATCTCTGCTGCTGAATTATGGTTGTTTGCTGAATGGCATCTAGTCTTTTCTCCTCTAGTTCATTAAGCTGTTGCAGCCTGGCTATCTGTGCATCGGTTAGATCAAGGTTGGCAGCTAAAGCAGTTCTTAAGGTTTTTATCTCAAATTCCACAGGAAAGACAACACTCTTTTCATAGACTAATTCATAGGGAGAAAATCCTGTAGTGTTTCTCCAGGTAGTTCTGTAGGCCCATAGTTCTTCAAGGAGCC
>ML825029.1:0-16517 GCA_009831015.1 Picea engelmannii
TTATGCAACCTCAATCTGTACCAGTAACTTCAACAACACACCTCAACCAAAATCCCTCAAACATGTACCAAGAAATACAAGATATGCCTCAACAATTTGCCCAACAAAGTGTGCCAATGACAAACAAGAAATATACCAGCATTGTACCTCTATATATATGTCTCATACAATATGTACCATACAACCAATAGTCCTTCCATGGCACATACTCAATCTCCCATAACCATATCTCACACAATCACCAACATACAACTACAAACAAGCATATAACATACCTTTTTAATCTTGTAGATGGATATGTTGTACCTGAACATTGTCACACTTTCGGTAGCCTCTATTTATCCTCTGCAATATAAACCATACCTCTTCCTTAAGTTATGGTAGTTCCTCGTGTGACGAAATGGGATTTCTAGTGGGTCCTCGCATGACAGTTTATAGGTGTCTCACATGGATACTTCACTAGTTGTTTATTATCTAACCCACAGGGATGACCCTAATCAGGGTTTTTTTGTGATTTTCCTTCTCTCTACTGCAACTGAAAAACTTTGTCGTCAACCTTCCTTCTCTTCCTCAGAATTGTGCAACTTCAAATATATAAATGAGTACCTGCAATAAAAATTTCACAAGATAGATACACAATGTGCTCTATAGGTGCTAATGGGATTCTCTTTGTCTCTTATTTATACTCTCTAAGTGCCTTCCTTTAGGGGTCATCTTCTAACTATTTTACCCAACTTACCTCTTTTAGGGATAACCTACTTTCTTATTGCAACTAATTTACCCATACTTAGTGTTGGCACAAGGGCAGACCCAGGGTTCAATGCTTCAACAACACACCAACAAAACCCTAACCACCGACCCTTTCGGCAACACCTGCGAAGAAGATGAAGTCTCACCCGAGGTAGAGGCAGGGGGGCTTGTAGGACTCAAGTGTCTACAACCTAGCTAGGAAACAGATATGTGATCACCACACTTTAATAGAGCACTTAGCAATTAACATTCATTAGTCTTTGACCCTTATTCACATCGCAAGTAAAAACCCTAATTACATAACAACACAGTATTCATCAAAATCCCAATATATATAACCATTCAGCACATAGCATCAAAGTAGATCTAGTATTCATTCACATATAAGGAACTAAGCTACTACATAAGATTCATAAATATTAGAACACTAAGAATCGATCACATCAGTAACATATCAACCACATCGCACAAAGAAACCACGACACAGGATATACGTGGTTCACCCCCAACGTGGGGCTATGTCCACCAACTCTTATTCTTCTTTATTAGTCTCCTTCAATATTCTTACATGCACAAAGCCACAAAGCTAACTCCGCATAGGACATGAGATCTACCCGCACCTTGCCAGATCCTCCTTCCCCGAGTTAGATCCAAGAACCAAGCCTCTACACAGTTTGTGCACAAATCCTTTTACAATCACTACACTTAGCTCTGCAAGTATTAACATACAGTATGCACAAAGCCTTCATAGCTATTTTCACTTAGCACTCTGGCCTATTCTTACATCATCTAGCTACTTATTTATATATTACAAAAGGGGCTTAAACATGGGTAAACCCATGGGCCGACATCCCATACCCGTTACATAAACCCTAAACCCAAAAATATCGTAAAAGGGGGTGAGATCCCGTGATCTTCGCTTCGCCTGGGCGCTCCGTCTTCGACCAGCGTGTCGAAGTTGCAAAAAAATGACCAAGGTTCTCCAAAACTTGGTCGAGGGTCAACAGGCCCCCAATGCTCACCTATGACTCATCTCAAGTCACTCTGATCTGGGTAATTCTACTTAGAATGCCTCGAGCTTGGTTCAAGCTTCCTTGACTTGTTTCTTCGCCAGAGCCTCCTTCTCGACGAACTCCTGAATAACTATCTCATTGTCAGGTCCTTCCAAGCTCTTTTCCACTGTGGTGACCACTTGTTTTAGCTATGCACCTTGTCCCTCTATCTCCTCTAAAAGTGTGCAGGATTTTTCCTATAGTGGTTGGAATCTCTATGTCACTTCCATCACTCTACTCTGGATGGTATGGACCTGCTACTGAACTGCACATTGTTCCTGTGACCTTTTCATCTTCTCAACTGTTGAAATAAGTTTCATCTGCGCTTGCACTATCAATGCTTGTTTATTTCCCTCCTGGAGTTGTGCTTCTAATGCTCTTAGTTTTGGGTCCTCTGTAAGGACCTCATAGGTCTTCACACTTCGGTTAATTAGTTTCTTGCATTCCAATGCCTTGATTCTTTCGACTGTGCTCTGGGAGTTTTCTTCCCTCTAATCTCGCACTTCCTGTGAAGTGCTCGGCACTTCTTGCAATTCCAGTTCTCATACTCTTTCTTGAAGCTATTGAATGGCTTCAGTGAGCTTCCCCACTTGGTTCTCAATTGTCTCTTCTTCCATCTCTACCAATCCTGGCACGGATCAAAGTGCTCGAGTGACTGCTTCTCTAACTCCAATCTGAATCTGCGAGCAGCTAATATTTCTCTCTCTGTATTTTCTCTCTGCCCTCTTCAAACTTCACTTAGAGGTTATCTTTCTCTTGCTTCGCAACCCAAATTTTCTCTAGAGATTCCTCCTTTCCTTTCTTCAAGGCCTTTGTGGCCTGTTCTTTTTCCTCATGTATTCGACGAAGGCGATCCTCTATCGCATCTGCTAATATGCGTAGTTGGGTGGGCTCATATCCTACTTCTATACCCCCTAATGACAACGACACAGTAGACACTGCACGACTCAATAGAGAGCCTGTTATACCCCTTTGAGCTCCACCTCAATCCTATTATACATTGTCTCTTGTTTGGCTTCGTTTCACTACAAAATGTGCTCTGAGGTATTTGATACAACTGTGATGATGAGTTCGATATAATCCACCGTAAGTACAGTATGTAATTGAGGCTTATTGGCTCATGACTTCTTTCACATTGAGGGTTTATTTGGAGAAACTTTTCTTTTCTTTTATGTCTCAGACTCTGTAAGGGGATCTTTATGTGGTGTCACTTCACCATGTTCCTTCTTGTCTTCTTCCCCTTCGTCCTCTTTTTGGTATACTTCATCATGTCCTCCTCCTCTGGGTGACTTTGATGCATTTTCCTTCGATTCATTGTTGATTTCCTGCACCTCTTTCTTCTTTTTCTTCTTGCTACTGCTGGGTCCATCATATTCTTCCCGGGTGACCATAACACTTCCGATGATATCAGTGTTGGAGAGCTCTGTCTGCTCGACTGGTAAAAGGAATTCAACCAGCCACTCCTTAGTTATCTCCTCCATGTCTTCATTAGTTAGTTTATAGTATGACTGCAACTCCTCCTTGGTTTCATCCTTGCGCGCAATGATGTAAATGAAGTGCATGTCTCTGTGGAACTTCTCTATTGGCCTGTAAGCATGCATGACATTCGGAGTCATTTGGGGGAATGACTCAATGGCTTGCGTGATTTGTAGATAGTAAGTGTGGAAGATAGCATTCGACTGCCATTTCTTAGCCATATCGCTCGAGTACCACAAGGTGGTGAACCTCGTGGCCATTGGTTCAGATGTCTTAACTTTAGGGAAGGTTGCTCCTTTCAACATCTCCCAAGCGACAAAGGCAACGAGAATCAGCAACCAGTTGAAGTGAAACTTGTATCCCTAGTATTGCGCTTCACAGAAATATTGATCCAACTGGTTAACGAAGTAGCTTGCCCAATTCATTTTCATCCCTTCAACACACTTTCCTACGAGATTGATGACGAACCCTGTGACCTGCGTCAGTCTGTTCTTCCTGACGATCTTACCAATGATCAATTGACAAGCTAGGAGCACTGTGCCATTTTGGATGGAGGCTACCTTGTAGCCCCGCTTCCCTTTCTCTACATCACCATAGGTATCCTTTATTCACTATGCCAGGGTGTGATCTACAACCTTCCCTAGGTAAAAATATTGAGGGTCTGGTCCCTGCATGCTCAATCTAGTGACCCAGTGGATCAACGTCGGATCTACAGTGATGTGGCTATCCAACCACAGGTACCCGCCACAGAATCACGATAGGAGGATTTTAATGCATGTGTTAACCTCTTGATGTCTGTCGAAGTGTGGTATCTTCATCGCATTAAGGATTGTTGATCTCGCGATGTCCATGGTCCATGGTTGGGGGACTATCTTTGACTTCTTCCCCATTTTCTTTGTTAAGTACTTATGTGTTGCAAGCATTCCATAATTATTGCAGTCTCCTATGTTCAAATCACTGATCTTTGGCATTAGAATCTGTCCCAACTACAGTCCAACTGTGCATATCCCCTTCGGGAGGTACAAAGTGATCAGTGTATAGTCAAAATATCTCGATACATTGTCACAACTAACTGCGCCATCCATAGGCGGGATATAGTCGGGCAAGACCAATGGGATGAGCTTCACATTCTTTAGGTCATTGTGGTGCTTACTTCTTTTCTCTGTCGCAGTTTGGGATGGTCCAAATTGACATGCAGTCAACAGGGATGCTTGTAATCCTCTTGCTGATGAGGCATGTGCTCCTATAGACATGACCTTCTCATCCATAAGGTCTATTAGGATATCCTCGACAGACTTCTCTGTTGTGCTAAGGTTGTCCGACATGCACTCTTTAGATCAAATATCTCAGATAGGTGAACGGAAGATCAAGGTAAACGAAGAAGTTGGTGAGGTCTTGAATGCACTGCATGGTAGAAATCAGTTCTCTATGGGCTCAAATATCTAAGTTTACAAAAAGTGTCCCCAGTGAGACATGCAACAGAATAAATAGACAACGTCATAACGGATTCCTCCAACGGGGAGGAATGCCTCAATCAATACAATTCCATCCATTATGGCACGGTCCCAACGGTCCAATGGTGATCTTTTCGGCAATAATTGTGTTTCTATATGTTCTGGGGCGTCATTCTAATGGTCAAGATGACTCAAATGGTCATATTGCTTCATTGTGGTGAAGTGTCATTATATGCTATACTATTATTCCGGAAAGGTTCAAGCTTTGCAAGCCTTCTTTCTACGAGGTCCTCTTTGGAATCTCCTGTAATTTTTCTAGGTTTGCTTTCTTCTTACTAAGCTTTCTCTCTTTCTTTCCTATGATCTGCATCTCTGGATTCCTCTTTCCATTATTGTTCTTATCTTCTCTTAGCATGGTAACTTCACACTGTTGAGGGTCATTCACAAAGTTTGAGGGTAATACTTCTTCTCTTACTGCTTCTGGAGTAGGTGTTCTTCTCTTCTGGATGGATAAGTTCTTTAAGCCTTCATGTGTTCTTTCAACTTCAACAGCTCGGTCTCTGGCCCTCAGTTGCTTCGACTTGTCCTCCTATTCTTCTATTAAGCACGCTATTCTCCTAGCCATGAATTCCCTTAGTTCTTTTTTTTTTGTTCTATAGCATCCTCTTCTTCTTTCCTTCGGATTTGATCTCTCTCAATCTAAGTCCTTCCTAACAAAAGTGAAAAAGGAGCGTTGTTTTCAACAAACTTAATGACCTCGAATTCTTCTTCTGTCGATGTTACATGAGCACTCATAGGTACATGAGTAAGTATTCCACATAGGGTTATCATATTTCCTTTAAACAATCCTATTCCTCATAATGAAGGAATCATAGCAGGATTTCCCAAAATTTCCCAAGTACTTTCAAGCATAATGTTCACCCATGTTTTTGCATCCAATACAAAGTCTATGTTGAAGTCTCCTATTCTTGTTTCTATGCACTACTTCTCTTTTAAGATCTCTGGTAAATTGATGTCTCTGTGATCATTCAGGGTCTCTTTCATATGCAATAATATAGTCTCTGATTCTTTCTGGTGTTCTAGAATATCCTTGATCTTTTGACCTTCTTCATGGTTTTCTTGTTTCATGTTCATATTCTCAACTTTAAAAATCATTCTAGGGAAATCCAAAACTTCATTTCCAGTAGCTTTACAACAAAGGAAAATAGACCTCTACCGGGGCATTCCTTAGCAAGATGTCATGGTCTTCTGCAACTATAACAAAGAGTCAATCCCCTCTTTCTCTTAATTGATCCCCAACCTTTCCTATACTGCGCACTAGGATCACAGTGATGGCCCTGCAAAACATTATTTCTAGGATCCTGCATCCACTTGTTAGTCCAAAAATTCTTTCTATGCATAGGAATAACATATCTTTCATTAACTTGACTAGATCTATTCATATCAAATCTTATTTCTTCTAGTTGTGCCCTAGTTTTCATACTAGTGCGAAATCTATCAAACATACCTAGATCCATTCTTTCGAAACAAAAATTTACACTTATATTACCTTTATCAGAGCACAAATCTTTAAGATATTACCTCTTTTCTTCATATATGATTCCCTTCTTAGCATAGAGCTTCACAAGTCAAGTAGAATATTGTGCACTATAGCAACAAATATGTGCACATATCTTTCTCTTTTCTTCAGTTCCCAGCAATCACAGTTTCAGGTCCTGGCAACGGAACCATTTTTTGGCACAGGGGTAGACCCAGGGTTCAACGCACCAACAAAACCCTAACTATTGGCCCTTTTGGCAACACCTGCGAAGAAGATGAAGTCTCACCCAAGGTAGAGGCAGGGGGGTGTAGGAATCAAGTGTCTACAACCTAGTTGGGACATAGATATGTGATCACAACACTTTAACAAAGAACTTAGCAATTAACATTCATTAGTCTTTGACCCTTATTCACATCACAGGTAAAAACCCTAATTACAGAACAACGCAGTATTTATCAAAATCCCAATATATCTAATCATTCATCACATATCATCAAAGTATATCTAGTATTCATTCACATATAAGGCACTAAGCTACTACATCAGATGCATAAAGATTATAGCACGAAGCATAGATCACATCAGTAACATATCAACCATGTCGCACAAAGCAACCACAACATAGGATATATGTGGTTCACCCCCAGCATGGGGCTATGTCCACCAACTCTTCTTCTTCTTTATTAGTCTCCTTCAATATTCTTACATGCAAAGAGCCACAAAGCCAAATCTGCATAGGAAAGGATATATACCTACACCTCTCTAGATCCTCCTTCCCTGAGTTAGATCCAAGCACCAAGCCTCTACACAATCTGTGCACAAAGCCTTTTACAATCACTTGCACTTAGCTCTGCAAGTCTTAACATACAGTATGCACAAAGCCTTCACAGTTATCTGCACTTAGCACTCAGGCCTCTTCTTACATCGCCTAGATACTTATTTTTATATTACAAAAGAGGCCTAAACATGGGTAAAACCATGGAAGGACATCCCATACCCATTACATAAACCCTAAAACCAAAAATCCCGTAAAAGGGGGCGAGATCTCGTGATCTCCGCTTTGCCTGGGCGCTCCGTCTTTGACCAGACTATCGAAGTCCCAAAAAAATGACCAAGGTTCTCCAAAACTTGGTCGAGGGCCAAAAATTAGTAAACTCACCACTTCTTGTTGCAAATAATTTATTTTTAATTATTTTCTTATCTCAACAACTTTACCCATGATTAACTCCTAGTTACAACCACTTTGACTAGTAAACTTCTTGATGACTTTATAGGAGATTCTAGTATAATTGACTTCTTCGTTGACCTTATAGGGGATTCTAAAATATTCATGAGGGTCCTCCAACTTCATTAATCCATATCTCCTCAACCGTGAGGAACCATGTGGCGTACCATATATCACCTGAAATGACACAACATGTACTATACATCTATGATAGTCTTACTTACAAATTCATTGATATTCATGTCTTTATTCCTCATACAAAATTAGGTTCCTTAAGCACACTTATGGGGTTACCTAAATTTTCTACCGAACTTTCTTCAAGGGTTGACATCAATGAAAACCAACCCAATCTATAAAAAACCCATCCCGACTGTGAAATGCATTATAATAGCAACCATATTCCACTTGGCAGCTATGTATCCCCTTTAATGGACTTGTGGGGTAGTATGAAGCTTTGTTCATGGTCCATGAGCCCTAAAAACTTCATTTAGAACCTAATCCCCTTGGTTTCCTCTACTTCCAATGGTCAAGTCACAGAGACTCATCCCTCACACAGAAAACCTCATAATAGCACATATATTACCATTAGAGGCAAACTATCCCCATTAGAGGGACTATGTAGTGGTTTGAGGTATTTATCATGCTCTAGATATACATTTTTTAATCTTTTGAAAATTAAAAATTATATATGTAGTAACATAAACATTTTGTTTCTCTTCATGGTCTTTCCAACAAGCTAAAGAACACTAAAAGTGCATGTCAGGGTAAAATGTTATGGTAAAATTACTAAAACACATTTTTGTCAATGTTAAAAGTAACACGCTTGTGTCATGGAACGTGTTTGTGACATTAGAATGTACACATTTATAAATCACGTGCACATTATTTTGAATGATTATTTGGTTCGTGTCATTTTTTTTGGTGGCTCATAAAATGCTAAGGCTATTTTAAAAGGAATGTGTCCATGTTCCTAAATTCTCCATTGCTACCTTTTCATCAATACATTTCATGTAAGTGTCCTCTAGGTTTTGTTATTTTTATCTATTTCTATCAAGGATGATTTTAAGGATGGAAATTTATTTTAAAATGTAGAAAGCTTGGCGAATCTTATTAATCCTTCATATGCCAAGTATAAATGTTTGGCGATATTTTTGTAAAAGTATTTAAATTTCTAAGAATTTTATATAGTTTGTATAAAATTTTGGTGATATTTTAGGTATAATAATTTTATCCTATAGAATTTGGGCGAATCATTTTTAAGAATAGAGAATCTGTTTTTGGGAAAAACCATGGAAAATTAGCCCATGAGCGAAATTTAGCCCCTAAAATCATCCCTAATTTCTATAGATACCATTTAAATAGACATGTTAGTACAAAATCAATTTTTTCAATGGAAATGAGAAGAATGGATAATTAATGCCTAGATTTGTAAGGTTGTTGCGGAAAGGGAGTTATGCCTAAAACATATAATGAAAGAAAAATCACCCTAGAGGTTATAAATTTGAAGGAAATGGGCATATAAGGATAATGGCGCTTAAATTTTAGGATAATGTCTTATCGCAACCTTGAAAAGGGCCTATTAGACTCAGTAAAGTCTTATTTGCATGGTTAGAGGGATAAATAAGCGTGTAGGTGCTAAGAACACGGGATAAAAATATGTAATCAAATTTTCGCTACCTAAGACCAACAGATCAACGACTACGATTGTGGCACATTTTGGTCCCAATGATCAATGGTCCAGGATGCATTTTGAATTGTGTACATGCACAATCGTTAAATATTCTTCACAATGAAAGCGGTATTTTCTCCTTTTTCACACGACAACATTTTATTGGTTTCACATCGCTCAAAGGCTTGGGAAATCTGCCTATCCAAGCATGCGATACCACTTTCATTTTTCCATAAAACCACTCTCTCGCATGCAATTTGATGCATAGATATAGGTGAAAGGGAACCTAATGACGCTAATGGGGAAAATTAAAAAACACCTCACCCCACATTTTGTCATGTATCTGGTCTATCAATAAAATGGCACTTGTAAAGGGGTCAAACCCTCAATAAATAGTGATGATGATGAGTAACTCTGACCAGGAGACATGTGGCTCAACTAGGTGTCACCTTTCCCTAAAAACAAAAGGTGCCACATAGACAACCACCTGGACCAACAATACCCTACTATGTGTACACGGGGCATTTTTGAAAAATATAACTAATCATATGGTGATACATGGCTATGAATAGTATAAAAAGGGATAAAAGGGGTTTTAATAGTTTTGTTATCAAAAAGTTTGCATATCGATCCCAACATCCAATTTTATAAATATGACCCTTGAAAGACACCTGCACACACCTCCTTCCACTGCCAAAAAAGGTAATCTAGACTGTCTCAACTCCTTTTCATATATCTGGTCAATGTCACCTATAGAAGTGACAAAATGGTGACTAAGGAAATCTCTGACCAACCCCAAACTGTACAAAAACAACCAACCACTCAATACCATCTAGAGGATAGACTAGAGGGTGACATTTTCTAACTTGTTCTATCTTACCTGGACCTTTAACAATTGATTCGTAGGTATCAAATGCACTCTAACACCGCGAGAGACTATTTTTTTTTATGGGAATCGAACTTGGTCCGATCTATAATTTTTTAAACCTACCAATTTCCTGATCTTGTTGATAAGTGTGTTGCTAATTATGATGATAATAATGAGCATATAACCATTATAGATGGATCTAGGGTCGTTTTCCAAATTTCAAAAGGCTCTTGGCCAAGAGGAGACTCATACAAAATGCATAGAACAAGGCACATGAGCTTACTAGAGAGATTGCCTCTTTCAAGAAAATATTTTGTGAGGTGATAAAATATGGAGTTCCTACCTTTTGGGATGGTAATGGAGACCTTTATATACATAAAAAATGTCATAAGATCCTAGATGATAGGAGGCATGATGATAGTAGGTTGAAAATCTTGAATAACCCCTGAAAGGGAAGGAGGTGATGGATATGTTGGTTGGTGATTTTGCACTACTGTACACTTTGAAAATGATTTTGAAGAATCTCCCTAAGTCATGATATGAGAGGCATATTGATTTGGATGAGGTGATAAGGAACTTAAATAAATAGGAATATCCAAAGGGAAAGGTGAGGAAAAACATGTGTCAATATGTAAAGTTACTAATTCCAAGACAAGGTCCAACAACTGGAACGTTTCCAACCTGTTGGCAGCCAATTCATTTTTTTTAATTACTCTAAAAAAGATGCCTACACCCCTTGTCTCATTAATGACAAATCATCGTCACATTGTGCTTCTAGACATTTGTTTCATTTTTGCGACAATTGCAATTTGGTTTCGATTCATTTTTCACAACTGAAAGTGTGAAAACACCTCTTTCATTGTTTGGACTGTCGTCGTCTTTTATTGATTTTTCCGAAAGACACTTGACCATTGGTTTATCACATGACTGCAAAAGATTTTTTCAAACTTATGTCCTTTGGCCTACTCTTACCTTGATTGCRCATTTGGATCTGTTTGATTACTAAGCCATTGAGCATGAAGATTTACTGGTTACATTTGATCCTATAAAGGTTATGATTGATTTTGGTCTTATATGCTTTGATCCTTATTGCTATGAGCTCTTGACTCATTGATTATATGAGATTTTTGGTTGCAATGTTCTAAAAACTTTGAAATATAAACATTTGAATATGCAACAAATGCATTTGTAAATTTATAAGGTCGATTTGAGAATAAAAACAATGGTTTAAGTTTCAAAAAGGCGCATTGATTAATCTTTTGGATTTCAATTTTATAATCGATGTTCGGTGCATTGTTTTGTGAGTTGATATTACATTGAACGATCATAGTTTCAAACTATGCATTGGCATGATTGAATTAATATTGGTTTAAAACGTTTGATTGACACGACAGATCGTTGGTTAATGTTGGATTTCATGTTGGATTGAACTGTACACTTGGCGCATGATTATAACATATGGTGTTGGCTCTATTTCGTATGGATGGCACGTTGATATGGTGGTACACCTATTTGGTTGGCAAAAACATATGGTTTAAACGATTATGATAATGGATGGAACAGCACTTTACACAGTCATTAATACATTGCATGGCGGTGGTAATCCCACCACCTTCGCATGCATGCAGTTAATTCCGGACTCTTTGAACGCTGAAGATGTTAAACCCTATCGTTTTTGACCCTGTGCATTGTTTTGTTCAGTTCAAACCCCACCATGCACAGAAGCCATGGCTCTTGTCGTAAGGGCCGAGCCCAACGGGTGCCAAGCACTGTTAATGTTTGATGGTGCGTATAGCGACCTGGAAAATCTCGGGTGGCTCGCTTTCATAAGGAAGTTTGATGGTTATAACTTCAATGTGGCTTGGCAATTTGCGTTATCGTTCGATGGCTGTTGAGCCAAAGTTGAAGATGTCCAGCTTGAAATCACTGAACAGTTTCTCAGCTTGGCAACCAGCCTGCCTGTTACGGGACAAAAATGGTCGAAAAGTTGCAAGGTAGATGATGTCCCGTGGACATTACTGTTCCAATCTCGAACAGTGAACTCCTGCGATAGAGGTTTGCCTGCAAAAATGTTGAAACCCTGCTGGTATGATCTCCTAATGATTATCAAGCAATTCGTTACTTTTGAAGGCAGGTACGGGTTCATTTTCTTGTTTCACCTGCGTTTATTGATGGTTTTTATGGGTTTCGAACTCAGTATGCCCCACTATCTGCATAGAAGTATTTTCAAAATGTCTAAAAGGTACAAGTGTAGCCAAGCTGATACCAGCCTCTTCCATTTGGGGTTGATTAAAATGATTTTGGTTTATGAATTGGGGTTACGTCGTGATTCTTGGCATGATTTTCTCAGCCGTAATGGCTTTGAATAATCTAACCCTCCTCAGGTTGATAAGCCCATGGTGACCGAAACCCAGCATGTTCCCCCTGTGCCTTATAGCGTTTTGCTACCCAAAACTAAACCCGAGTCACCTACAACTTTAACTATGGCTGTGAATAAATAGGCCGAAGTTGCTAAGCCTACAACCAAAAAGACTAAAGCAAAGACTGGTGCTAATGCTAGAGGCAAGAAAAATGAAAGGTTAATTTCTCGCATGGCGAGGAATAAACCTAAACCCCCTGCCAAATCAAAGCCTATCGTGGTCAGCGAAGACTCTGATTTAGACATTGAACGTTTTCTCGTCGAAGAGTATCCTTACTCCGAGGGCTTGTGTGGCAAACCTCCTTATGATTTTGTCAAGAATTTACCTCCTTGTCTGCGGGATAACCCTAACTTCCTTGGTATTGAACCACCCCATGGAACCCTCTGTGAATCGTCAAAACCCTCGACTTCTCAACCTGTTGCTCCACCTTGCGATCAGTGTGGGTTGTGGTTAGAGAGATACTACTTGGATGTCCCAAGGTTGCAATCCAAAATCCACGATTTGGAAAACCAAGTGGTAAAGCTCACTGGTCAGAATGCAAAGGTGCAACCCAACGACAAGAAGAAACAAACTACTGGTTCAATCCTGTTCAAAAATGTCGAGTCTGCTACAGCAATTGTCAATTCAAAATTGACATAGTCTCAGCAACTGCGCTGGTATAATTTTCACTCATTTATATTACACTCTGTGCACATATTTCACCTGCTCTGTTACATAAGCATGCTTCGCTGTATATAATTTTTGTGGTGAAAAATCAATTTTCGTTATAGTTTAAGATTCGATTGGATTTGGTTTTGATTCGATGGATCATCGAATAGATATGATTGTTCAAATTTAGTTCGATGCTCTGTTAATAAGACAAGTTGTTAATATTTTTAAAAATAGACTGTTGTTGGTATTTCTATTTTTGAATACAGTCAATGGTATGATTTGAATTAGTTATGAATAAAAATGATTGATAAATGGGTTAACTATTTTTAAACGTTTTTCGACCAAATCTGATACTTTTCTGTTGATACATAACCAATTGCAAATTATTCGATTCTCATTATTGTTTGAATTTGATTTTGTTCAGGGTTTCGATATTGTTTCTATAATTAACTCAGTAAAGATTCATGTTGATTATTGCCCAGTCCATGAATTATGTCGATTTTATCGCGCCTTTGTCTGTTGACTGTGTGGTGATCAAACATGAAGATTTTTGAGTCGATATTCATGGAGTATGATTTCATCCGATTGCAATGGAAGCAATTTACATATCGTGCTTTTAACTAAGTGATATCAATCTGTTGTTATGATTATAATTGGTCAATGATAGTTACAACCATTGTTTTCGGTCATACCTGTGAACTGTTTGAAACTCAGCAAACGAAGACTATGGCTGGATGCTATGGATACAGTTATGCATGTTTCATCGTGACGGCTTTCTATATTGGCAACGGATTAAATGATATGAATCTTATGCAAATCAATAATGATTGTTTTATATCTCATACGATTTGGTTTACCATTGATTGCATTTATGAAACAGTCTTGTTAAGATTTGATTCGATTTTATGTCAATTGGAAAAACAAAGCATTCTTGCCCTGTCCCGACTGCATTCGTTTTGATTTGGTTTAATTTAAAAGATAAGAATAATTGAATCATTAGTAATTAGTTTTGGATTTGATTTTATTTGACTATATCTAGTCCTGTTTGCTATTTTTGACTAGCTACAGAATCAGATGATTCTGTAGCTAAGTCTGTAAATTCATTTTTTTATTGTTTTTCTAATAAAACATCCTTCTAATTTGATCTTTGTGTTCTATTGCAGGCAAATTCGAATTGGCAATAGATATCATGAGCAGTTAGGGGATGATCTACAGATTTTACTTGCATTTTATTTCCTCAGTTTTTGGGATTTTTCCCCAGATTATGTAAACAATTTGCTATTATTCACAAGGATGTTTTACCTTGTGAGAAACCTATATAAACTTATGGTTTTGTAATAATCACCATCCTCAGTTGTGGGAGAACAAGGATATGTAATTCTGATTCAAACTGGAGTAGAATTGATGTTTTTTCATAGCTTTTGCTTTTCAATATATCAACATTGTGTTTCAAGTTTCGTATATCATTTTGTTCATGGTTTAGTATTACTTTGCTATCTAAATCAAATACAAGTGATATAATTTCGTACTGTTATACATATCTTGTTGCTTCCAAAGAGATAAAGGACATAACAGTTGTTGATTCATTTTATGAATGGTAGCTTTGTCTTCTTCATAGATTGAATTGTTATATAAGTTTTCTGCATAATAGGTTTCCCTTATTGCAGAGATTTATCATCATAAGATTGTTATGATTTTCTTTTATGTCTTGTTTGTCCCGTAAAAACACTTCAAGGAGCAACATAGCTGATCGTTTACGAGAAGCTTAAAGACTAAATGGTGTGAATTTCTTCCTCCAATCAGCTTAAGAAGTCATCTTACACAGGGAAGACTTGGAGCGTTTCCAGGTCAATTAGTTAGATGTTTACTATTTATGTTAAGTAGTTTAATATAAATGAAAGTTTAGTTAGATTTATATTACATTGTTTAATTTCAGTAGTTTGTACTTCCTTTTCATAAAATACAAAATCAAAAAGAGATTTATGGTTGTCTTAGGGCAGAATACATATGAATTTTTGCAGGTTTTAATCAAATCTGTAGGTTGTCTATAGTGTACATTTGTGAATAAGGAAAATTGTCACTGATAATTAGATAGTTGATTTGAGTTATTATAATCATAATTACTATCTTGTATATATAATAGTTAGTAGTTTATAGTTAGATTAGTGTAGTTAGTTTATTTTGTTTTATTAGTTTCTAGTTTCCTTTATTTTAGTTAGTTTCTTGTATTTAATTATAGTTTGGTTTGTTTTATTAGTTTCTAGTTTCCTTTATTTTAGTTAGTTTCTTGTATTTAATTATAGTTTAGTTTGTTTTATTCACCTTTAGTTAGATTTCTTATCTCAGATCATTTCTCTCTGGTCTTCATAGAAAACCTTAAGGCGGCCAACAGAGCCGTTAAACTTGTCAGGGTGGTCCATTCCAAACGGCTTGGGTTATTTAGACAACCCCGGACCAGTTCCACTCTCCCAGTTGATGAACGGTCAATTTCGCCTATCAAAAAATGGCGCTAGAAGGAGGGCCTAACTAAATTCATGGCACGAGGTGGTCGCAAGACTCCTCCCCCCCCTAATCGCTCCCCTATAGTGACTAGAAGCCGTTCATTCGATAGTATTCCCCCTCAAACAACAACTACTTCATCCGAATATCCTCAGATCACAGTTGAGCCAGCAACCCCTAATCCTACAGGCAGTGATATACAAGAAATTTTTAGACAATCTCTTATTAAATCACATAAAGCCTTTGCTAGTCTTAGGCAACCAAATCGCCCGTGGGGTCAACCTTTAGACTTCTCTGAAGTCAGAGAAAAATTAGGTGATATAGACCTTACTGTGAATCCTACAGATCCAATCACAAATCCTAATGCAGGAGGATCTGGGATACCCCCTTCACCACCTCCCTCATCTCCTTCTTCTTCAGGAGGAGATTCATCTTCTGACGAAGGTAAATCACCTTCTCAGCCTTCCACACCCACTACCCCAATGGAAAATCAGAAAAACCCTGCTAGACCTTGGTTGGACCAGGATGTCGTAGCAGTACTTGGAGACCAACACCCTTTACCTAAGCACCCGGAGAAATGGCTTCCTAAGTTTGATCCCGGTTCAAAACAGATAGTTGAAGATCATATCAAAAAATTTATGTTAGCCATCAGACTCCGTAACGTAGAACATGAAGATGTTGTCTGTAGGTTGTTCCCTTACACCTTTGAGGGTAATGCATCCACTTGGTACTTTTCCCAGCAGCCTCACACTATAATGTCCTGGGAAAAATTTGAGTCATTCTTTTTGGAAAAATTTGGAGATGGAAAACCTCCTGAAGTCTTAGTCATGGATCTTTCAAACTTAAAAATGAATGCAAAAGAAAAAGTTAAAGATTTTAATCAAAGATTTTTAACACTTAAGAATAGAATCCC
>ML825029.1:25300-77317 GCA_009831015.1 Picea engelmannii
CTACAGCAATTGTCAATTCAAAATTGACATAGTCTCAGCAACTGCGCTGGTATAATTTTCACTCATTTATATTACACTCTGTGCACATATTTCACCTGCTCTGTTACATAAGCATGCTTCGCTGTATATAATTTTTGTGGTGATAAATCAATTTTCATTATAGTTTAAGATTCGATTGGATTTGGTTTTGATTCGATGGATCATCGAATATATATGATTGGTCAAATTTAGTTCGATGCTCTGTTAATAAGACAAGTTGTTAATATTTTTAAAAATAGACTGTTGTTGGTATTTCTATTTTTGAATACAGTCAATGGTATGATTTGAATTAGTTATGAGTAAAAATGATTGATAAATGGGTTAACTATTTTTAAACGTTTTTCGACCAAATCTGATACTTTTTTGTTGATACATAACCAATTGCAACTTATTTGATTCTCATTATTGTTTGAATTGGATTCTGTTCAGGGTTTTGATATTGTTTCTATAATTAAATCAGTAAAGATTCGTGTTGATTATTGCCCATTCCATGAATTATGTCGATTTTATCGCGCCTTTGTCTATTGACTGTGTGGTGATCAAACATGAAGATTTTTGAGTCGATATTCATGGAGTATGATTTCATCCGATTGAAATGGAAGCAATTTACATATCGTGCTTTTAACTAAGTGATATCAATCTACTGTTATGATTATAATTGGTCAATGATAGTTACAACCATTGTTTTCGGTCATACCTGTGAACTGTTTGAAACTCAGCGAACGAAGACTATGGTTGGATGCTATGGATACAGTTATGCATGTTTCATCGTGACGGCTTTCTATATTGGCAACGGATTAAACGATATGAATCTTATGCAAATCAATAATGATTGTTTTATATCTCATACAATTTGGTTTACCATTGATTGCATTTATGAAACAGTCTTGTTAAGATTTGATTCGATTTTATGTCAATTGGAAAAACAGAGCATTCTTTCCCTGTCCCGACTGCATTCGTTTTGATTTGGTTTAATTTAAAAGATAAGAATAATTGAATCATTAGTAATTAGTTTTGGATTTGATTTTATTTGACTATATCTAGTCCTGTTTGCTATTTTTGACTAGCTATAGAATAAGATGATTCTGTAGCTAAGTCTGTAAAGTCATTTTTTTATTGTTTTTCTAATAAAACATCCTTCTAATTTGATCTTTGTGTTCTATTGCAAGCAAATTCGAATTGGCAATAGATATCATGAGCAGTTAGGGGATGATCTACAGATTTTACTTGCATTTTATTTCCTCAGTTTTTGGGATTTTTCCCCAGATTATGTAAACAATTTGCTAGTATTCACAAGGATTTTTTACCTTGTGAGAAACCTATATAAACTTATGGTTTTGTAATAATCACCATCCTCGGTTGTGGGAGAACAAGGATATGTAATTCTGATTCAAACTGGAGTAGAATTGTTTTTTTGTCATAGCTTTTGCTTTTCAATATATCAACATTGTGTTTCAAGTTTCGTATATCATTTTGTTCATGGTTTAATATTACTTTGCTATCTAAATCAAATACAAGTGATATAATTTCGTAGTGTTATACATATCTTGTTTCTTCCAAAGAAATAAAGGACATAACAGTTGTTGATTCATTTTATGAATGGTAGCTTTGTCTTCTTCATAGATTGAATTGTTATATAAGTTTTCTGCATAATAGGTTTCCCTTATTGCAGAGATTTATCATCATAAGATTGTTATGATTTTCTTTTATGTCTTGTTTGTCCTGTAAAAACACTTCAAGGAGCATCATAGTTGATCGTTTACGAGAAGCTTAAAGACTAAATGGTGTGAATTTCTTCCTCCAATCAGCTTAAGAAGTCATCTTACACAGGGCAGACTTGGAGTGTTTCCAGGTCAATTAGTTAGATGTTTATTGTTTATTTTAAGTAGTTTAATATAAATGAAAGTTTAGTTAGATTTATATTACATTGTTTAATTTCAGTAATATATATTAGATTGTTTAATTTCAGTAGTTTGTACTTCCTTTTCATAAAATACAAAATCAAAAAGAGATTTATGGTTGTCTTAGGGCAGAATACATATGAATTTTTGCAGGTTTTAATCAAATCTGTAGGTTGTCTACAGTGTACATTTGTGAATAAGGAAAATTGTAGCTGATAATTAGATAGTTGATTTGAGTTATTATAATCATAATTAGTATCTTGTATATATAATAGTTAGCATTTTATAGTTAGATTAGTGTAGTTAGTTTAGTTTGTTTTATTAGTTTCTAGTTTCCTTTATTTTAGTTAGTTTCTTGTATTTAATTATAGTTTAGTTTGTTTTATTAGTTTCTAGTTTCCTTTATTTTAGTTAGTTTCTTGTATTTAATTATAGTTTAGTTTGTTTTATTAGTTTCTAGTTTCCTTTATTTTAGTTAGTTTCTTGTATTTAATTATAGTTTAGTTTGTTTTATTCACCTTTAGTTAGATTTCTTAGTTTAGATCATTTCTCTCTGGTCTTCATAGAAAACCTTAGAGCGGCCAACGGAGCCGTTAAACTCGTCAGGGTGGTCCATTCCAAACGACTTGGGTTATTTAGACAACCCCGGACCGGTTCCACTCTCCCAGTTGACGGACGGTCAATTTCGCCCGTCAACACAACCTCATCATAACTAATTTTCATATTAATCTTTACACGTGTAAAAAGTGTCTTTTACTGAATAAAAACCCCTTCAAGAAACAAGAAGTGGTTTCAAGAAAAAATAAGTAGTAAATGGCTTAAAGAACTTGTTTTCCCATGCAAGGGAAGCTAAAAAGGAGTTGTTAGTATCCTGATTTTCAAGGTAGGGTCATAGGTTTGTTAAGAGTTTGCACAGTTATGCCTTGGTCTTGGGAATACCAATGCATTCCTAGTTTGAGTTATTAAGTGTATGAATTATTCACTAGTCATGAGTGTAAGGTTGTTGTCATGATAAAGAGTCAAGTCAAAGGTCTAGTGGAAATGTTTTTTAAATGATTTTATGAGTTATAATGACATGTGGTGAGAAATATGGAGCCATCATAAATCATTATGTCATATGTACCAATTTTTCCAAGGTATTTATGGTAAAGATCACATGCTCTGCAAGTATGATGTGTAAACATTGGAACTACCCAAACTGTCAAATCATGTTTAATCAATGCCTTGAAATCCGATTTTCCTTGAAATATGAAATTATTCCCTCCCTTTGTCTTCATGCAAAATCTCTTCTTCATTAGTTATGATCCTCTACCTTCGAAAGTTCCAAAAAAATCTCCCTCTATGCAAGCTTTGTTTCAGCGTGATATGCAAACCCTGTCATATCCACTACGCAAAATCTATTTCATTCTCTATGAAAGGTTTGTCCATTGCTCTACGCATCATATTTCATGTACAATTTGCATACTAAGGAGGTCATGTTTCCTACCAAATAGTATTTTGAGCTAATATGACCTTGGTATGTTCCTTTGATCCCATTTCTTGTAAACCCTAACTTTGCTTCTCACTGTGTAAAGTCCCTTATCTTAACCCTATCTATCAACTTCTTTTTCCTCCATAGTCACAGTGTGTTCATCATATATCTGCAGGATGGAAACTCAAGGAAAGAAGAAATATAATAAGGGAGGGAGCATTCTAAGAATCGAGCCACAAAAATTGAAATTGGTGAAATATGATCCATCATTTAGGGTTTCTTTTGAATAGGGCGAATGCATGAGATTTTGTGAGAAAATTCAAGGGTATAACGTGCATTTGTCAAAATATTTTTCCCTCAAATTCAATGGTGTCTAGACAGAGGTTGTTGATCTTACTTTCTAGGTGTCAAAGGAAAAAGTAGTTGTTGCAACTGAAATTCCAGATCAAGAGGAGAAATAGTTCAAAGGTATGCCCCTTGATTCCATATTCTACATAGATTTCTTGAAGCCCAAGTATAAAAAGCACAGTTTTGGCACTACCATTCCAAGAGAGTGTATATTAGAACACTATGAAAATATTTTGAGAGTAATTCAAAGATATTTCACCTGTGAGGGTAGATTTGACAAGGTATATCAGTACCATATTAGGATTTTAATGCATTTCATAGGAAAAAACCCTTTAAATTGACCTTTTTACCTATACAAAAGCCTAGGTAAAATATCAGGTAGAGTGGAGGCTAAAGATGACTAGGTTAAAACCAGTTTGTTCCATTTCTCTTTAGTGAAATTACTGTTGTTGGAATAACTTAAGAAGTTGAACAAGGATTGGGATTCTTTCCTAGATTCAAGAAGGATTTCTTTAGACCCCAAAGGAGATACTCCCCTATCTGATGAAAAAAAAAATCCTTTAGTCCCTAAGGAGTCTAAAAGAAGGGAGAAAAGGTCTGCAGATCAAGGCTATGAGAAAGGAAAATAAGTAGAAGGTGCTTCACCAAGAAGAAAGGCATGAAATTACACTTTGCATATGAGGCTATTGAAACACCAAAACTTAGCAGTCCAATTACAATACCAGTAGAAAAAATATTCCCTTTCCTGCACACAAAATCTATTAAACACACAGCTAAAGGTGTTGGTAAAGATCAGTTTCAGTTAGGTGAAAAAGATGAAATAATTGGAGAACTGCAAGAACAACTTAAGAAAGCTCATTATGTCATAGAAAAGTTCCATTATGAAAACATGGAGATGAATAAGAAATTTTTTGAAAGAGTTTCTAGTGGTTCAACACCAAGAGAGGTATCAGTCTCAAAGACAGAATCAACACCAACAGTTCCACAAATTTCTAAAGAAAAAGGAAAAGGTAAAGAGAGAGTAAATGAGAAAATTCCAAAAACAATAGAGCTTCCCAAGCCTACAGTTCCTCTGACAAGATCTTCAACTAGAAATTTGATCTTAGAACACAAGCCTACAAAAGAAGCACATGAACAGGACCAGTCCTTAGAAATTGAAAAGATTCATACCTCACCTGGAGAAAGTGAGAGAAATACCAAAAGGCTTAATAAACAATTAAGAGAAGCACGAGATTTGATCATTCAACTCAAGGAAGAAAACATAACACCAAAGAAAAACTTTGATAAACACCTTCATGAGTGTGGACTAGCCATCAACAACACCTATGCAACTATTTCTAATGCCCAGTCAAAGTTAGGAAGAAATGCACTTTTCTATAGGCAAGTGGGGAATCTAAAAAAATAGAATTTGTCATTGATGAAAGAAAATAGGACTCTGAAACTAAGGATGAAACTTGGTGATGAAGCCCAAGGAAAGTTAGGGCTACTTGCAAAGGTGGCTGAAATATAGAATCAATATTTTCACAGTTTTGTATTTTTTATCAATAAAGGGATAATATGTTTTGAGTTTTTGTGTGGAAAAGAACGCTGCACAAAACTTGTGTAGCGATCTGACACAATGCAAGTTTTGTAAGTACACATTTTATGGAAAAATTATGGGTAATGTTTGATGGATGATACAATGATCAGTTTTAGCCTCCAGATACTTTATAGTTACCACTTGTGTGAAGATAATTGAAGATAACTATTCGTTGTGTAAATTCACTACACAATTGTTGTAGCTTATAGTTACACAGTGAGTTGCAGCAGATCACTATGCAAATGTGTCAGGGAGCCTAGTCAGCATTCAAATCAGCCTTATATTCGTCTCTAGCTATACCAAATGATTCACATCAGTCTTGAAGTTCGAAATTATGTTGGAGAATATTTATTTTGGATATATTGTTATGTATTTAATATGGTCAAAGCGAACTTCTATTTTTAGCAAGTAGTTTGGAGTTTGTTCCCTTTTTAATGTAATCAGATCCAAAATTGAAGGAGAGTAGTTGAAGTTTGAATTCTCTAGCCTAGGGATGGATTTTTCCTTTATATTGGATCACTTTGAATGTAAAAAGGGTTGGCAGAAGCATAGAGGACATTTGTCTTGAACATTTTGTAAGCTTTCTGAAGTTAAATGAAATATTAGTGCAGAAGTACAGTGCTATTCATACCAGAAATTATTGTGGTGGTGATCTAAAGTATTTATTTCTCTGTCATGTATGTGTTTTTTGTTTTCTTTCTCATTTCATCTGCAACTCTTATATTACTTAAATTGGAAAGCTAATGGTCTAAAATTCATCTGATATTGATTCTTTAGATTCAATCAATTTAAGTATTGTTATCTCTTCTTAACTCAATCATAATTCATCTCAGTTGGTTCATTGAATTTAGTTAATTGTTTTCTCTTTATTCCATCATACGACAAAAATATTTTAAACTAAAATATTATCACCTATCTAGCCTCTGCCTCCTTGATAGTTCTACCCACGAGTCACTGATAGTTCCATTTGCTTGAATGTTGACTCCATTTCCCAACAGATTCCTTTTCCTTCCTGCCAAAAAAAATTATAAATCTCTCCATCTAATCAAATATATATCCATTGATCCTTAAAAGAAAATTTATCTTTCAAAGACTAAGTGACAAGAGAGGTCCCTCTTTGAACTGAAAGGGATAGTTTCAGTTCTAAAGTGGTTTTGTGGTTACCTGTGTGATTTTTTTCCCCAGCCAAGCAATTTACATAGTGATAACATTTTGGCATCATTTCCGGGGAACGAAAGTGAATTTTTCCCTGGGAAAGAACGAAAAAGGTTTCAGATCTGATTCCTGAGGGTAACATAGAATCAGACATATTATTGGATGAAAACTTTACCCTGGCGAATTCATTATTAAATATTAGTTGCAAAAAAGTAATATCATTGATAAATCATGTCTCCAAAGAATATTTACACTAGGAGAAACCCAGATCTAGAATCTATAGCATTTGTGGTTGATCCTGAGAAGCTCCTACATAACAGAAACGAAAAGGAATTTCACTTAGGTATTTTTTTGGATATAATTTCATAATTTCCTAATGACGGAGTGAAGAGCATTAATGATCTTGATTTTGACATTAAATTCGAGCAAACTTTGTTTAGATCTAAGTCAGAGTCTGACTTAACTGAAATTTTGTTTGATGAGAAAAAGTTTCAATCCTTTGTTATTGTTGTTCCCATTCAAAATGTAGTGATTCCCAGTCAGATTGTTCAACCAGGCCAAGGTCCTCCTAAAACCATGGCAACAAGATTTTATCCCCTTGTCTTACCTACTAAATTGCACGATCTACCTCAAAGTTATAATCAGAGAATTCAATCATATGATACAGAAGAGAAAATTTCAGCACAATGACATTTAGACTAGTTTAATTATTTTGTGGACCTTGAGGAGGTAGATGATGAAGATGTTAAAGTGAGATTTTTTGTACAGAGTCTCTCAGGTGAGGTCAGAAAATGGTTCAAGGCTCTCCTAGTAGCAAGCATTCCTAATTTTTCATCTTTTGAAACAATCTTTCTTCCAATATGGGGAGACAAGAAAAATCCTCTACAATTGTTAACTCGGTATAATAATTTGAAAAGAACACCCAGTGAGAAATTTCATGAGTTTTCAAACAGATTCATGAAGGTTTATAATTCAATTCCTACTGAAGTAAAATCCCCTCCTGGAGTTGCACAACTTCTCTATGTTGATTCCTTTGATAGTGAGTTTTCCTTGTTGTTGAGGGAAAGGAGATCTATTGCATTCTATGACATGATGAATGATGCAATTGAAGTAGAATTAAATTTGATGGCATCAGGTAAGATTAAATACAATCCTGAAACTGATATGGAAAAGGATCAAGGAGAAGCACAACCCTCAACTTCTCAGTCATCAGATGAAATATTTGATATAATGGTAAAAACTATGGAAAAGTTGGTGGAAAATATGTCCTTAGATAGCAAGCCTTCCATGAGATATCAAATTGAGCTTCAACACATGAATCCTAATTTTAGAAGGTTACCAGTTACATAGATCAGACAAAGAAACCAAAGGAATCAAGGTGATGGACTAATCAAACCCCCCTTCCAAAATAACTATATTGATGAACATTTTGAGGAATCACTCGAAGATAACATACATTGTTGTGATGATGTTGAAATGGATGTATTCCTAACTAAAGAAGAACATCATAAATTTATGGAAGAAAATGATACGTTTATGCAGGAAAGGAATGATATGTTATTAATGGAAAAAAAAGAGTATAAGAATGGGTATCAAAATGCTATCATGCAATTTCAGAAGCAATATAATCTCAGAAATAAAAAGGTTCTTGCAAACCCTCAAAAGGGGAATCCTACAAAAGAGCCTCAAGTTAATTTACCCTCTTCAAGTCATCCTAAGAAAGACATTTCTACAAAGGATGCAATGGATAAAGGAAAACAGAAAGAGGACCCCCCAAAGAAGGCCCCAGAGACAAAAAGGGATGCAATCATCAAAGAAATGGAGAAAACTCAGTATTCTTTTAGTTTTGAAAGTGAGATGGAAAATATAAAAAAATGTATACCTTTCAATGAGTTGATTAGAAATGTTGAATATAGAATCCAAATCATCAAAATGTTTAAAATGGAAGAAGCATTTGATACTCTGAATGTGCAAGATGGTCATCCTGCAATCTTGTTTGGTCCTCGGGTGGAAGAATGTGGTGATAATGGTGATGTGCCTCCATTTTATGTCAGCCCTAAAGTTCATGATATAACTTTACACAATGCAATGATAGATTCAAGAGCATCTCATAATTTGATGCCAAAGGTGATCATGGAGGAACTAGGTTTGGACATCACTAGACCTTATAAATATTTTTTCTCTTTTGATTCAGGGAGGGTAAAGTGTTTAGGCTTAATCAAAGACCTAGTTGTGTCTTTATCTCAAATCCATCAAAGAATTTGGTCATGGATGTAGCAGTTGTTAACATCCCTCCAAAGTTTGGTATGTTGTTATAAAGGTCATGGGCTGCTAAATTCAAGGGTAATTTACAGATGGATATGTATTATGCAACTATACCCATTTTTGGATAGGAAAGGAGGCTATAAAGGGAATTATTTCTTAAATACATGGTGAGTAGAAAAAACAAACCCAATAATCATCCTATTTCTTCTATTGACACTGAGGTTGGTTCTTCAATATTTTATAATGACCTGTGCTTTGGAGAAGAGGATCCAAATGTTTTCAAACTTCCATAGAAAGATGATGAAGATCAACAAGTAAGGAAAACTTCAGATCAAAAAAATAATGAGGAAGAAGAAATGTGGAATATGAATTTTGATGGAGTTGTTAGTAAAGAGGGAGTTGGAGTAGGTGTTTGGATTATTTCTCCAAAATCAAGTTCAAAACTTTGCTCTTATAAATTTTCTTTTGATTGTACAAATAATATGGCTGAGTATGAGGCATTGATCTTGGGGTTGACTACATTGAAATATTTGGGGGGGGGAAATAATATATGTACATAGGGATTTTGAGCTTGTGATTAATTAGGTTAAGGGAATCTATCAATATAAACATCCTAGGATGAGGGCATACAAAAATATAGTTCTTGATGTGCTTGAAAATTTCGCAGAATATAGCCTTTCAGTGATTCCAAGAGGAAAAAATTTGATTGTTGATGTATTAGCCACTTCAGCTTATGTTTTCAAGATTCCCATCTTTACTAACAGAAAATATGAGATCAAAGTCAACCATAGACCAACAGTACCTAATAATATCAAGTATTGGCATATTTTTGAGGATGATAAAAAAATGGCAAGGTTTCTCCAAATGACTGATGAGTTTTCCAACACAAATATTGATGAGGAAAATTTATTTGATCAGGAAGAAGATGCGGACATGTCTCCAAATGTAGATAGTTTCCTAAATCAAATTTTTGGTAGAGACATTTTTCAAGTCAAAAATAATGTCATCTCTAAAGGTTTGGTTCCACTATAAAATATCTTTGACAATAATGATGTGGCAAGGAATCCCAAAGTCACTCCAAGTGCTGAAGAAATAGAGGATTGTAATATTGGAACTAAGGAAAAACCTAAAATCATCAAACTGTCCAAGACAGTCATCCCAGAAATCAAGGAGATATATATCAACTTAATGAAGGAGTTTCCATATGTTTTTTCTTGGAGCTATGAATATTTGAAAGTTTATGACACGAATGTTATCTAGCATGTCATTCCAATTAGAGATGATCAAAAACTGTTTAAATAGAAATTGAAAAGGATTAATCCTTTGTTGTTGCCACTCATTGAGAAAGAGGTAAGAAAATTGTTTCATTCAAAGATCATAGTATCTTTGAGATTCTCTAAATGGATGGCCAACTTAGTTCCTGTCAGAAAGAAAAGTGGTGAAATTAGATTGTCTGTGGATTTTCAAAATATGAACAAGGTTTCCCTCAAAGATAACTATCATCTTCCCAAGATGGACTACATTTTGCAGAAAGTGGTTGGGTCATAGAAAATGTCAATGCTAGATGGATTTTTTGGATACGACCAAATCATGGTCCACCTTGATGATCAATAGAAGACAACCTTCACAACACCATGGGGCACATGCATGTATGCCAAAATGTCATTCGGGCTTATGAATGCAGGGGAAACATTCAAAAGAGCTATGGATATAGATTTTGTTAATGAAAAAGATAAGTTCATTGTCATTTATTTAGATGATATTATTGTTTTTTCAAATTCTGATGATGATCATTTGAAACATTTGAAACAGGTTTTTGAGAAGTGTAGGAGATTTGGCATTTCATTAAAAACTAAAAAATCCAACTTTGGAATGAAAGAGGGCAAGCTTCTTGGTCATATCATCTCAAAATAAGGAATAAAGATAGATCCCAACAGGGTAGTTGCAGTTATAAAAAATTGATATTCCCATGAGCAAAAAGGAGGTACAGTCCATTCTTGGAAGGGTAAAATTTTTGAGGAGGTTTATTCCCAATATGGCAGAAATAATAAAGTTCATTACCAGCATGATGAGGAAAGGAAATGAGATAAAATGGACTCCAGAAGACAAAAAATCATTTGAGGGTATAAAGGTAGAATTAACCAAGGAACCAATATTAGCCAGTCCAGACTATGCAAAGGACTTCATCTTATTTTCTTTTTCATCATAACACACCATTGTTGGGGTCTTGTTGCACAAGAATGAACAAAATTTTGAAAGGCCCATAGCCTACTACAACAAAACTTTAAGAGATTCCCCATTAAAGTACAACATCATGGAGAAACAAGCATGTGCATTCGTAAAAGCCCTGAAAGAATTTAGAATTTACATTTTGCATTCTCATGTTGTTTCTTTTGTTCCTAGTAATGTTGTGAAATATATTCTAACCCAGTCTAATCCTGAAGGAAGAAGAGGAAAATGGATAGTAGTTTTGTTGGAATATGATTTGGGGATAAAACCTACAAATTTAATCAAAGGCCAAGGGCTTTCCAAACTAATGACATAGTCAAATGATGATGTCTTGGGAATAAAGTTTATCGCAGATCTGTCAGAAAATTCAAAGGAAGAATTAACACCACATGTATCCCATAAGTTTTTTGAATCTGCATGGTATGTTGACATCCTATATGTGTTGAAAATTTTACAATCTCCTCTTGAACTAAGAAAAACCAAAGCTAGGTTTTTGAAATTAAAAGCAGACAAAATGTGTATACTTGATGGTTCTCTATATTGGAAGGATTCAGGGGGGGGATTTTTCTATGTTGCTTATCAGAATATGAGGTAAAACAAGCTATCAAATAATTTCATAAAGGTGACTATGGAGGGCACCATTATTGGAAAACCATGGTGCATAAGATACCAAGAGAAGGGTTTTATTGGCCTATCATTTTCTTTGATGTATACAAGGAGGTGTCCATTTTTCATGAATGTCATATTTTTGATGGAAAATGAAAACTATTGCCCTTATCTTTAAAAGCAATTTCAGTTGAAGCACCATTTAAGAAATGGGGCCTTAATTTTATAGAAGAGATTCATCCATCATATTCATCTCAACATAAATGGATATTGATAGCTACAGACTATTTCACTAAATAGATTGAATCAGTACCAACAAGGCAATCTATTGATGTTGTCATTATCCAATTTTTGGAAAGTAACATTTTGTCTAGGTTTGGTTGCCCGGTAAAAATAATAACTGATAATGCAACAACATTCAAGTCTAAGAGGATGGAAAAAAAATTCAATTATTACAATATAACTCTTGTCCATTCCACATTCTATTACCCACAGGGTAATGGATCAGTTGAGTCATCCAACAAGAGTCTAACAAGAATTATCAAAAAACTGCTACATGAAAACAAAAGGGCTTGGAACAAGAAACTCATATATGCACTATGGGCTGATAGGATTACTACAAAGAGGTCTATTGCCACATTACCTTTTCATATAGTGTATGATGCATATGCAGTTTCCCTACCTCATTAGGGCTGCTAGTTATGAAATTTCTACAAGAACATGAGGCTGAACCAAATGATACTCAAAGAAGGATTAATCAACTGATTCATATACATAAAATGAGAGAGGAAGTATACAACAACACACAATTGCATAAGGTTGATGATTTTAAGTTAGATGATCTAGTGTTGAAATGGGATGCAAGAAATGAAAATAAAGGGAAGCGTGGAAAGTTTGATCACCTTTGGCTGGGACTGTTTAGAATTGTAGCTTATCGTGGAAGAAATGCTTATCTGCTACAATAAATCAATGGAGATCTCATTGGTGGAGGGCCTGTGAATGGCAGGTTTCTCAAACACTACATTATTTAAAAGCATTTTGATCTTTCATTTCATTGTAAATAACCATTTTATTTTCAGATGTAGCAGTTGAGGGAATTATTCAACAAAAATTGAAGCTTGAGGTTGATCCGGATTTATGCAGGAACACAATGAAATATAGAAATACACATAAACACAGAGATGCAACATAAATAAAACTTCATTTCATTAATAACAAATTACTGAAATCTACTTACAAACTAACTGGAAATAAAATAACTAGGGCACTAGTAGCTTATCTCTAAGAAGAGATGTGGCGGCTACTGGCCTCTGGAATTTGTGTTACAATGAGGCTCAAAGGCCTATATATTACTCAGAAACAATGGAAAACCCTAAACATCCAAAAACCTAACCCTAGGAGATGAAACACCAGAATATGGGCCCCGTCGGGGTAAATTGGTACATCAATTTCCCAGGTTCGTAACTTTTGCATACTATCTCCATTTGATGCACATGATACATCGCTAGAAATATCTATCCGAGGAATACACTACTAATAGAGAATATCGAGTCTAGAACAGACTCATATTCATTGAACCATTTGATGCCAAAAACCGTCGTTTAGGGCCTCAAAACAGCTCTGGAAGTTCAGGACCCGAAAAACTGCTAAAAATAGTAAATTGTGCTACAATTAAGGAAATTGAAAAAATAAAAGAAACAATGGTGTGGCTCCAAGTGGAATAGGTGGCTGGCCACCAATATCCACCTGGATCATTTATCCCCCCTTAGGAAGCAATGGTCCCCATTGCGTTGAGTTCCTCCATGAGATGAGGAAACTTATGTTGAAGTTGGTCCTTGGTGAGCCACTTGCCCTGGTGAAGGAGTTGGCCTACCTTGAAAACTCAATATAGTTGGATCCTCTATTGGTGGGTGTTCTTGATATGTGTTTCCATAATTCGATCAGTTGTGTCTTGTTCCATGCAATCTGGGTTTAACTATGTTGGTGTTAGTTGTTCTGCCATGTCAGATATGTCCAATAGATGTGGAAAGTAGGGCCGAAGGTGGTCCACATTGAACACTGAGTGCAGAACAAGGAATGGTGGAATATTGAGCTCAAAGGCATTGTCCCCTATATCCTTGGTGATGGTGTATGGCCCATATCGTAGCAGGAGAATCTTGTGGTAAAGTCCAGCGAGGTGCTCCTTTTGTAAATGCAGCCACACTTTGTCACCCACCTAGAAGTTGTGTGGCACCTGATGTTGATCATATCGTTGTTTGTACTTAGCATTGGCTCTTTCCAAGAAGTTATGAACTTGTTGGTTGATGTGTTGAATGTGCTCAATGAAGTTGTTTGCCTTGTCATCCTCAGACTGGACATGGGATGAATCTGCCTGAGTAGCCGCAAATGGCATGGCTACGTCAATGGGACATAGTGGTTGGAATCCCAAGCCCACCTGAAAGGGGTTGTGGTTGGTTGAGCTATGGAGAGCTCAGTTGTAGTTGTGTTGTACATAGGGGAGGATCTCATCCCATGTGCATGGATTCTTTGAGTTTTACATGCGCAGAATGTGTACGATCATCTGGTTGACGACCTCTGTCTGTCCATCAGTTTGCGGATGGAAAGCTATGGACTTGGTGAGCTTGGTGTCCATCATTAACCAGAGGCTGGACCAAAATGTATTGAGGAACTTGTTGTCCTAATCTGAGATGATAGAATTTGGGATCCCAAAGTGTACCCACACTCATTCAAAGAAGAGTTTAGCAGTGGCTTCTACTGTGATATTCTTCTTGCAGACCATCATAATGGACAGCTTCTAGAATCTGTCAATGACCACAAAAACACAGTCATTGCCATGCTTAGTAGAAGGAATTCCTAACATGTAATCCATGGATATGGATTCCCAATGTCAACTAGGGGTAGGCAACAGAGTATAGAGACCTTGCTTCTTGATGTTCAGTTTGGCAATGGCACAAGCAATGCAAAACTTGATGTACTTCATGATATTCTGTCGAAGGTTCAGCCAATAGAAATACTTTTGCAGTACTGCCACGATTTTCTTGACCCTGAAATGCCCAGCGACCCGACTGTAGTGTGCCTCCCAAATCATCTTGGGACACTCGCTTGAAGGAACACAAAGGTGTCCCAGGTGACATAACAAAGCATCCTAGAGGTGAAAATTAGGAATTTGCTTACCCTCCAAGAGCGTATTGTATGTGTGGCCGAATTCTGGATCACTTTTGTAGAGAAGTAGGCAATTGGAAGTCTCATGCTCACAAGAGTTGAGCATCGTGGTTAGCACCATGATAGGTGGTTAGCTGAGGCAGTCTACAACATTATTGGTTCTTCCTTTCTTGTACTTAATGTTCAAATGAAATTGTTTCAGGTATGTGGACCACTTCTGATGGTGATCGTTCTGCAACTTCCCTTTTGTCTGTATGAACTATAAGGGTTGGTGGTCTGTGTGGATGATTGTTTCCTTTCCCAAAATGTAATTCTTCCATTGTCGAAAAACCTTCACAATGGAATACATCTCTTTTTTATAAGTGGGATACTTCCAAACTGTGTCGGAAAGTGTCTCACTGTGATATTCCACTGGATGCCCTTGTTGAGTAAGTACCCCCCCAATAGCATAGTCAGAGGCATCTATCTCGATCTCAAATGGTTGTTGCAAGTCTGGTAATGTGATCACTGGTGTAGAGAAGAGGCAATGCTTAAACTCTTCGAATGCCTTCTTTTGAGATTCAGAGAAAAAGAATTTTCTTTCACTCCTCCCTTGGTGACTTGACTCAACAGCCAAGTGATATGAGAGAATCCCAACATGAACCTACGGTAGAAATTGGCAAGACCCAAAAAATTGCGGAGCTCTGATAGGGTGGTTGGGGTTGGCCAATCCCGAATGACTTGGATCTTGGATAGATCCACTTGCACCCCCCGCTCATCAATAATGTATCCCATATACTAAACTTGGGTCATGCCAAAAGTGCACTTCTCCAAATTGGCACACAACTTGTGTTGCCACAGTGTTTGGAGGACCTGTCAGATGTGGTGGAGGTGCTCTTCCCAAGTTTGGCTGAAGATTAGAATGTCATCCAAGTACACCACTACAAATGAGTTGGTGAATGATCGCAAGATGTTTTCCATTAGCCTCATGAAGATTGCAGGGGAATTATTCAACCCAAAAGGCATGACCAGCCATTCGAAAAGGCCCTTCTTGGATTTGAAGGAAGTCTTCCACACATCATAGGGTTCAATTGGTAATTGGTGATACCCAGACTTCAAGTCAATCTTGCTGAAATATTTTCCCCCCTTGAGTTGGTCCAAAAGGTCATCAATCCATGGGTTCGGGTACCTATTCCGGAAAGTGATCTTGTTCAGCACCCGATAGTCAATGCAGAGTCTCCAAGTCCCATCCTTCTTCTAAACCATCATGATTGGGCACCCACAGGGTGATGAACTCAGCTAGATGTGATCTTTATACAATAGCTCCTGAATTTGCCTCTTTATTTCTTCATTCTCCATAATAGAGTGCCAATAGATTGGTCCATTGGGCAGCGACGCACCTGGGGTCAAATCGATGGGGTGCTTGACCTAGCAGTGTAGAGGCACCCCTGTGGGGGAGGTGAATATGTCCTCATACTCCTCCATGACCTTATCCATATGTTTTTGTTGTGCAGAGGGGACCTATCTGGATTTCGTGGCCACAATATTTTTCTTTCCCTGAGGGTGGATCATCAGGAAAACAAATTTCTTGGCTTTGGCAATGAGCTTACTGAATTGTTTTGCAGTAATCAAAGAGATGGATGTAGGCGGTGCTATTTTCTGGTATCCTGTACAAATTATTGCCCAAATTAATAATAACAGCACGAGGCCTAGACTCATACAAAAAATGTCACTTCCACATGTATGGTTGGCCTAATAATACATCAGAAACATCAAGAGGAGCAATGTCACATAATACCTCATTCGTGACGGGCTTGATGTTGTAGGGAAGGTAGAATTGTTGGCTGACGCGGAGGTCCCGTCCTTGGTGCAGCCACCCGATGGTGTATGGTTGTGGGTGTGATGTGGTCGCCAAGACCAACTGTTTCATGACCTCTACTAAGATGAGGTTCTTCTAGCTCTCAATGTCGATAGTGAACTACAATGGGGAACCCTTTACCCACATCTGGGAATGGAAGAGGTGCTCTGCCTCCTCTGGATCTTCTGGTTCCTTCTTCTGGATCTTCGTGGTGGTAACGGTGGCGTTGGGATCCACATAGATAATATGCTTCCCCCTGTCATTCCCCTTGTTAGTTTCTAATTTAGATTCATAGATTGCATCCGATTCAGAAGCCTTCAACTTGGCTACCAGTGACTGCTTGGCCCGACACTCACTTTTGTTGTTGTTTTTAAGTTTCTGTGGTGAGGAGTTTCGCATGTGTTGTTCGGATAATCCACAATTGGTGACATTTCTTCATCGACGTTTCGAATCCGAGTCAGGATTCATCATCAGGACTAATCGTCGAATGAGAGCTAGTTGATCGTCGTCAATTATAACTTTAAATGCAAGACAATTTTTAATTTAAAAGTTATTGACTAAGTCGGTTATCCTAATTTCAGAATTCAAATTAATTAATGAGACTTAAATTTAATTAATGAGACTTAAATCTAGGGTTTTGAGAGTGATTAGGAGGTTATTTATTAATTATTTTTAGGGTTTAGTCATGACAATTTACTATATTGATTAAATATAAAATCCTAGATTTTACCGTCTCTCAAAACCCTAGATTTAAGTCTCATTAATTAAATTAAATTCTGAAATTAGGATAGCCGACTTAGTTAATAACTTTTAAATTAAAAATTGTCTTGCATTTAAAGTATTAATTGGCAATGATCAAATAGCTCTCATTTGACGATTAGTCCTGATGATGAATCCTGATTTGGATTCGAAACGTCGATGACGAACTCACTTGTGTTGTGAGTGGAGCTCTTATGGAACTCACACCACTTCCCTATGTCCTTTTTTGGCTTCGTGGTGTTGTTATTTTCTTGCGGCTTTGGTGGGTTTTCCTATACCGCCCCGCCTTGGCTTGGTCCTTTGTTCAGCGGCTTGGGGGTACCTTTCCCTTGCTTCTGATTCACAGACCCAAAGTCTCGCTTCTTCTATTTGAACTTTTGCTCAATCTTGGCATCATACCGGCATGCCTCACCAAGTGAGGAGATGTCAAGGAACTCCATTTCCTCTTGAATGTATCTATGTAGAAAATTGCAGTACTTTAACACCAAATTTTTCTCTGAATCTTTGATACCCAACTTTGTGCATATGGTATGAAACCGATTCGTCAGCTCATGCACATCTTGGTCCCTTTCCTTCTGCAGCGTAGTCCATTGTATGTATTTTTCCTCATAGCTCCCCATGGGATAATATTGTTCTGTGATGGCATCTCGAAAAGAATTCCAAGTGGGTGTGACCGAGAATAGAGAGGGTTCCCCCTCGCTCTATTGCTCCCAGTAGGTTTCCCACCAGTCCTTGACATGGGGGGTGGCTTTAATGAGTGAAAAACTAATTCTTTCTCAGTCGGAAGAGTCATGAACTGAGAAATATCCTTCTAACATATTCAACCATCTATATACGACATATGCATCTATTTGTCCCTCAAATATGGGAATGTCAAAATTTACTTGTACCTTAAAAGGAGTGGCACCTCCAGAGTCATTGTTGGATGTAGATGCGCTGCCAATGGGAAGTCGTTGAAGGATCTGGGAAATTTTTTCCATCATCGCGGTCCTTTGTTTCTCGAGGGCCTCCTCGAGAAATAATTTGATAGGATATCCTGCTTCCTCATATTTATTTTCTTCCCCCATGGGCGATCATTGGGGTTTACGAGGCTGATCTTGCAACGGTTCAACCAGATCGAGCCCTAACTCCTTATACCCCAACCTTGTTAGGGACATGCAAAGAAGGATTGAGAAAGAAAAGACTACTTTGATACCACTGATATAGATTTATGCAGGAACACAATGAAATAAAGAAATACACATAAATGCAGATATGCAGCGGAAATAAAACTTCATTTCATTAATAACAAATGATTGAAATATGCTTACAGACAAAATGGAAATAAAATAGCTAGAGTGTTGGTAGCTTATCTCTAAGAAGAGATGTGGTGGCTACTGGCCTCTGAACTCTGTGTTACAATGAGGCTTGAAGGCCTATATATTATTGAGAAACAATGGAAAACCCTAAACATCCAAAAACCTAACCCTAGGAGATGAAACGTGAGAATGTGGGCCCCCTCGAGTTAAATTGGTACATCAATTTCTTCGGGTTGTAACTTTGGCATACTATCTCCATTTGACACACATGATATATTTTTAGAAATATCTATCTGAGGACTACACTGCTGACAACGAACTTTGAGTCCTGTTATCGCACAGTTTGTAGCAAGGATAAAAGGCTTGAGGTTTGAAGTTCAAACTAGCATAACAGGAACCAATCCCACCCAATGTCACCACAATGGGATGGTTATTTCTCTTTAGGGAGGTAAGGCTCAGGGGAGACATCCTCAGTGACCTGGGGTTTTGAGAAGGCAAAAGATTACAATATAAAGTAGTTATCCCCCCCTCACAAGTCACCACCGAGCAGATAGTCCGGCTAAACAACCAATAATAAAGTATAACCAAGAAAAATGCACCTTCCTGAGACAAAGAAACAAGACAACTGATATATATGCAAGATTCTCACTTGGTTAGTACTTCATGTAAATCAAGGACTATCTGATATACTTATAAGAAATTTGATAATAAATGTTGACGAAGTCAATATTTGTAAAAATAGAAATGATAATTAAGTCACTTCTTCAACAAATGCTAAAATGATGTGGCATTCAATATAACAAATCAATACTTCATTCAATTAATGCCTTTAACACCATTCAATTTCTTATTAACAAAACGTTCAACTACGCTAATGATATTATAGCTCAATATGACGAAAAAAATAGGTTAATAGGTTAGTTCCTAAGCTAGGGTTAGTAGTTAGGGTTTAATTCAAGGTTTTGAAAGTTGTTGTGATCAGGTTCACTTCAAAGCAATAGGTCTTTAGATCAGTGTCTTATGGTTAATGGAGTCAAATAGTGAAGGACGCAAGAGCTAAAGGAGGAAAAGGTAAAAACAGCTAAGGACTAGAGGGAGAAGCATTGAGGTGTTTTTAAAGAAAGGCCTCAAATTCAAAACCCTAGGGGAGAGAGGCTCACCTTAGTCTAGGAGAACTAGGCCTCGGTTCTCTCTCCTCCTTTCTTAACTCAATGGAAATTACGGCTAGCTGAAGATGAAGAATAAAACTAAGACAAGAAGGTTTGATGAAGCAAAGTGTTGCTACAGTAAGGCTCTACCAGTAAACCCTAGAAAAATCAGCCCAAAGTGTAGAAAACCTAGGCTTTAGGGCATCTCCCTCTTCTTAGCTTATAAAAGGTACGACTAGCAAAAAATGAAGAGAGAATGAGAGTGTAGTAACAGCTAGGCTCTCTCCTTCTTCGATCAATTGCTGAAAATTTTCTCAATGGGGACATGAGACAAGGACCTACTTGTGTGCTTTTCATCTAGGGTTTATTCAGAAAAATCATAAACATATGCAAGAAATAAGTAATGCAACCATTCATTCAAGACGTTTTTCAAAAAAATACTTACATATCACCAAAAAGCATTGAAAACACTAGTTGTAACACCTTCCATCAAGAGAAATGCCAAAACATGCCAAGAAAATCATCCATCAACAATTGTGCCTCACTAAATCAACCAAATAACCCAATTCTAGCGCAAATTTCAGACCTCACTCTTGAGTGAGTTTCATATGATGAAAAAATGAAGGTGAAAATCCTTCATTTATACAGTATCATGACCTAAATTTACATTTTAGGTCCTGTAAAAGGCCGACAAGGCAAAAATACTAAAATCATATTGTTTTACATTAAATTGTCAAATTAAAACCCTAATCAAGCTGAAAAGAGATAACAAGCCCCTCTAAGGGAAACGTTACCCCCTTCTAGGGAAAATGGAGCATCATGGAGAAAAATGTTAGCCCTCCTTGGGCTTCTCCAACCTGCCACACATCCTAATACTGCCCAGTCTGCCTCCCAAGACATCCATAATGTTGGATGGCATCATGGTCATGATGGGTGACATCCTAGGCCTTCCAAGGCCAACGTTCCACTGAATAAGGGCCAATCCCCCTAGGTCAAGCTCTGTCGGGGTTCCTCTGGTGGAACATCCTCTTCTTCTCCGGTGCAAATCCCCTGATCCATCTTTGTCCTATCTCTACCCCCTGATGGGTCTCGACATCCATATGGTGGGCTGATCTTCAGCCCCATGGAGGTCTGAAGTGATCATCTCCCCATGTGTACCAGTCCAAATGGCACTTGTCCATCGGGCATGGTCCTGCACATCAAAATCTATGCCCTCCATGGGCTCATCAGTCACAGGGATCATAGCAATGTTAATCACATCTCATCATCAATATTATTAAACATGTGCATAAAATCCCTAATACATCAGTTAACAGCTCAAAGTCGTTACACAAGCCTACAATACAAGTCTAGAGGAAAGGACAAGGCGTCCTATTGGGCTAGTGTCCACTGGAAAAGGAAAGTTCCTGGAAGAGACCTCATCCAAGCCATGCAAGTGGGTGATGTGGTCAGGGGAAGTCCAAGCATCTAGGTGCAATGAGGGCCAAGGATGCAAGAGATGTTACCTGTGGGTGCCTTTGTTAGAAGGCGAGTTGTACCTATCCTGGATGCATTCTTTCCAAGCCCATTCTTGCCTTTTATTCTTTTTATTCTTTTATCTTTCATTTCTTTTCCTCTTTTTTTTGGTTCAAGATCTAATCAAGGGACACTTCCCTGGTGTGGTGACCAATGGTGACATTGTTACCCACAAATACTTTCACAGAAATGAGAAGGTTGTCTCGTGATGAGACCCCCTTTCCCTTGGCCATGAAACCAAGAGTCACTGCCCTGGCATGGTAACCAGCTGATGGAAATTTCATACTTCTAGGTACCCATGGACCTAATAGGCTGGCTCATGATGAGACCCCCTACCCTCTGGTTAGGTCTTTTTTTTTTTTTTTTTGGGTCCCTCTTCTTTCTTGTTGAGAAGCCTTTTATTTCTTTCTCGGGGATCCCTAGGTGAAGCATCTCAAGGTTTTTATTTTTAGGACTTTATCTTTTACCAACTTGATTTTAACTTCTGGTTCTTTAGCCCCTTCTTCCCATGAGATAAGGTGAATTCCTGAAAATAGGTCAACCCAATGCCTGGACAAGTGGAATGGGATAAGTGAGTGGGAAACAAGATGAAACAATGGTGTTATGATGGGAGCAGACGATAGATTTTCATAAATCCCCCCAATGGAAAATCAAAACCTACAAACATAGGCTTCCTAGGGTACCCTATCAATCCCCCCAATCATGGTCAAGTCAGAAAGTGTAAGATCCAAGAAGTTGTTAGAAATAAAAGGAATTAGATGCATACATTCAATGGTTTTGATGATCAAAGTGACACATACCATGATACCTAGACTAATTACCTTAGGGATCAAGAACCATCTCTGACACAGGACCAAGCCGATGGTGATGGATGTTGTTGCTGCTAACAAGATAAAGATGATAGAAGAAAGAAAAGGTGGACCCTCCAGGGCCATGCTAAAGTCAATCCTTCTCTTTGTACTCCATGTCTAGGACCTATGGGCCTCGAGACATGATCTCCTAGTTATCCCTAAAAGTGGGGGATAACAAGTCCAAATCGGATTCATATTCGCCAGACCATTTGATGCCAAAAAACATCATTTAGGGCCTCAAAACGGCTTTGGAAGTTAAGGACCCGAAAAACTACTAAAAATAGTAAATTGTGCTACAATTAAGGAAACTGAAAAAATGAAAGAAAAAATTGTGTGGGTCCAAGTGGAATAGGCGGGTGGCCACCAATATCCACCTGGATCAGAATTGAAGGCCTTAAAAGTTCTCATGAATGTTTCCAGTGTATGTCAAGTCTGAAAAAAGTTTGTCAACCCATTTTTTCATTTTTAGAGTCTTTTTAGAGTTAACACCCAACAATAAATAAAGCCCAATGGTTAGGCACATGGTATGTTGTTCTTTGTTGCCTCACAAGGACAACAAGATCCCCATTGGAGCCAATGTTAGTATCCTGATTTTTAAGGTAGGGTCATAGGTTTGTTAAGAGTTTGAAAAGTTATTCATTGGTCTTGGGAAGACCAATGCATTCCTTTTTTAGTTATTAAGTGTATGCATTAGTCACCAGTCATGAGTCTAAGGTTATTGTCATGATAAAGAGTCAAGTAAAAGGTATAGAGGAAATTATTTTTAAATGATTTTATGAGATATAATGACATGTGGTGAGAAATATGGAGCCATCCTAAATCATTATGTCATATGTACCAATTTTTCCAAGGTATTTTCGGTAACAATCACACGTTGTGTAAGTACATTGTGTAAACATTGGCACTACCCAAACTGTCAAATAATGTCTAATCATAACTTTGAAATCTGATTTTCCTTGACATATGAAATTCTTCCCTCCCTTTGTCTTCATGCAAAATATATTCTTCATTATTTATGCTCCTCTACCTTTAAAAGTTCCAAAAAATTCATCTTCTACACAAGCTCTGTTTCAGCGTGCTACGCAAACCCTGTCCTATCCACTACGCAAACTTTGTTTCAGTCGCTACGCAATATTTGTTCATTGCATTACACATCATATGTCCTGCAAAATTCACATACTAAATAGGTCATGTTTCCTACCAGATATTTTTTTAGATAATATGACCTTGGCTTGTTCCTTTGATCCCATTTCTTGTAAACCCTAGCTTTGCTTCTCACCGTGTAAAGTCCCTTTTCTTAACCCTAACCATCAACTTCTTTTTCCTCCAAATTCATAGTGTTTTCATCACATATCTACAGGATGGAAACTCAAGGAAAGAATAAATATAATAAGGGAGGCATCATTTTAAGAATCGAGCCACAGAACTTGAAATTGGTGAACTCCGATCCATCATTTAGCGTTTCTTTTGAACAAGTAGGAGGCATGAGATTTTGTGAGAAATTTCAGGGGTATAACGTGCAACTGACAAAGTATTTTCCCCTCAATTTCAATGGCATCTAGACAGAGGTTGTTGATCTTACTTTCTAGGTGTTAGAGGAAACAATAGTTGTTGCAACTAAAATTCTAGCTCAAAGGGAGAAATAGTTCAAAGGTATGGCCCTTGATTCCATCTTCTACATAGATTTCTTGAAGCCCAAGTATAAAAAGCATAGTTTTGGCACTACCATTCCAAGAGAGTGCATTTTGGAACACTATGAAAATATTTTGAGATTAATTCAAATATATTTCACCTGCGAGGGAATATTTGATAGGGTATATCGGTACCATATTAGGATTTTAATGCATTTCACAAGAAAAAACCCTTTAAATTTGCCTTTTTACCTATACATGAGCCTAGGTAAAATGTCAGACATAGTGCGGGCTAAAGCTGACCAGGTCAAAACCAGTTTGTTCCATTTCTCTTTAGTGAAGTTGGTAGTGTTGGAAGAACTTAAGAAGTTGAACAAGGATTGGGATTCTTTCCTAGATTCATCAAGGATTTATTTAGACCCCAAAGGAGATACTCCCCTATTTGATGAAAAACATCTCCTTTAGTCCCTGAGGAGTCGAAAAGAAGGTAGAAAATGTCTCCAGATCAAGTTTGTGAGAAAGGAAAATAAGTAGAAGGTGCTTCACCAAGACAACAATATAAGAAGAAAGGAATGAAATTACACTTTGCAGATGAGTCTACTGAAACACCAAAACTTAGTAGTCCAATTATGAGATCATAATCCAAAAGATTGTTTGCCCTGCACACATGATATGTTGAACATACAACTCAAGGTATTGGTAAAGAACAATTTCAGTTAGGTGAAAAAGATGAAATAATTGGAGAAATGCAAGAACATATTAATAAATATCATCATGACATAGCATGGTTCCATTATGAAAATAGGGAGATGGAGAAGAAACTTGCTAAAAGGGTTTCTAGTGGTTCAACACCAAGACAGGTATCAGTGTCAAAGACAGAATCAACACCAATATTTCCACAAAATTCTAACGGAAAAGGTAAAGAGAGAAACTGAGAAGAGTCCTAAAAATATAGATATTTCCAAGCCTACAGTTCCTCTGACAAGATCTTCAGCTAGAAACTTGATTTTAGAACACATGCCTACAGAAGAAGCACATGCATAGGATCAGTCCATAGAAATTGAAAAAATTCATACCTCGCCTAGAGAAAGCAAGAGAAATACCAAAATTCATAATAAACAATTAAGAGAAGCACGAGATTTGATCATTCAACTCAAGGAAGACAACATAATATCCATGAAAAACTTTTATAAAAACCTTCATGAGTGTAGACCAGCCATCAACAACGCCTATGCAGTTATTTCCAATGCCCAGTCAAAGTTAAGAATAAATGAACTTTTGTATAGGAAAGTGAGGAATCTGAAAATACATCATTTGTCATTGAGGAAATAAAACAAGACTCTGAAACTAAGGATGAAAGTTGATGATGAATCCAAGGGAAAGTTAGACTACTTGCAGAGGTGGCTGGAATATAGACTCAATGTTTTCACAAATTTATCTTTTTGATCAATAAAGGGATAATATGTTTTGAGTTTTTTTTCTAGAAACGAATGTTGCACAAAACTTGTGTAGCGATATCACACTACGCAAGTGCTATAAGTAAACATTTGATGAAAATATGATGGGTAATGTTTGATGGATAATACAATGATTAGTTTTAGCCTCCATAGACTTTGTAGTTACCACCTGTGTGAAGATAACTAAAGAGAACTATTCATTTTGTAAACTCACTACATAATTGTTTTAGCTTACAGTTACACAGCGAGATGCATTAGATCTCTACGCAAACGTGTCAGTGAGCCTAGTCAACATTCAAATCAACCTCAAATTCATCTCCATATATACCAAATGACTCACATCAGTCTTGAAGTTCGAAAGTATGTTGGAGAATATTTATTTTTGAGATATTTTTATGTATTTAATATGGTCAAAGCGAACTTCTATTTTTAGCAACTAGTTTGGAGTTTGTTCCTTTTTTAATGTAATCAGATCCAAAATCGAAGGAAAGTGGTTGAAACTCGACTTCTCTAGCCTAGGGATGGATTTTTCCTTTATATTGGATCACCTTGAATGTACAAAGGGTTGGCAGAATCATAGAGGACATTTTTCTTAAACATTTTGTAAGCTTTCTAAAGTTAAATGAAATATTAGTGTAGAAGTACAATGTTATTCATACCAGAGATTCTTGTGGTGATGATATGAAGTGTGTGTTTCTCTTTCATGTATGTATTTCATGTTTTATTTCTCATTTCATCTGCAAATCTTATATACTTAAATTGGAAAGCTAATGGTCTGAAATTCATCTAATATTGATGCTTTATATTCAAGCAATTTAATTATTGTTAACTCTTCTTAACTCAATCAGAATTCATCTCAGCTGGTGCTCTGAATGTATTTAATTGTTTTCTCTTTCTTCCATCATATGAAAAAAATATTTTAAACTTAAATATTATCACCTATATATCCTTTTCTTCTTTGATAGTTCTACCCACTATTCACGGATAGTTCCATTTGCTTCAAAGTTGACTCCATTTCCCAACAGATTAATTTTCCTTCTTGCCAGCAAAATTTATAAATCTCTCCATCTAATCAAAGATCTATCCATTCATCCTTAAAATAAAACTTATTTGATCCATTTCCATCATCATTCATCCCCACTCTTCATCTAAAGAGTGAACCCAAAGTGGTCGATTTGAATCCATCATTGATCGATACCACTCCTCCCTTGAAGAGTGCAACCAAAGTGGTTGATCCAGTTATGTCATCAGTCGATCCCACTCCTCATTTAAAAAGTGAGGATTTTTCTCAGGTCTACCTCATTAATACCGATTCACCCAGACAAGGGGGCACTCCTCCTATCCCGATGGCGCCCCCTTCAAGCAATTAAATGATTTCTATTAATTGGAATCATTTGACATAACGTTGTCTTCCTTCTTACGTGCCTTTTCAAATTACCGTGAAGGTACGTGATAGGAATATTCCTAACACTATAATAGATGAAGTCTCTTTTGTTAGCATCTTATCCATGAATTCTTGGCAAGATTTTGGTTCCCGTCAGCTTGTGCTCGTGATTCAGAATCTGTTGACATTTGACATAATATTTATTCAACCTTTAGGGATCCTTCCTTAGTTAACAGTTAATTTGGGAGGAAAAATATTCTACGTCGAAGTGATGGTAGCTCACGACCCCTTGGACTTTAACCTGCTCCTAGGGTGAGACTATGTCTACATTATGAGATATTATGTGTCCAGTCTCTTTCGAGTGATATGTTTCCCTCACAGCAGAAATATAGTAACAATCGACCAAATTTCATTCATTGACCCTCATCTAATGGTCAACCATATGCCTTCCCTGAACAATCCATACATGTCAGCAATGTCTACCCCATCACAGGTCAATTATGCAATTACCTGAACCATGTGTTCAACCCTGCACGAGAGCGAATCTCTCCCTTTCCCTGAGTTAGATACGGTAGTTGACATGGTCATATCTTTGATAGGTATATTAGAGCCAGATCTCCCTACCCTTATCGAGGTCGTCGACATGTATTCCTTCCAGAGTGTTTTTCTTCCATATAACTAAGATCTCCTAGAATCCATGGTTAACATTTGTCCCTTGACATGTTTTCCTTGTAGAGCATTTTCCTCTTGGAAGCCATGATCAAGGAGAGGTTTTGAGCATAGTTTTTCTTCTCTGTGGCAAGCACGTTAAAAAATGAAATAGATGTTTTTAGCATAGTTCTTTCCATGTGTCAATCTCATTAAAAAATGAAAAACGTCACCTCTCCTATCAAGCCGAGTCTTTTCACTAGATATCGTAGATATCGAGTCATGTATTTAGCTATATCTCGTAGATGTCGAGTTAAGTCTTTCGTTAGGTCTCGTATTTGAACCTTCCTTTCATCCCCCTTTGTTAGTTGACCCTTTTTCCTCATCTGGTACAAAAATTGGTGACAATATAAGCGTCGATGAATGAAACTAAGCTTGGGGGGGCTGGTCTCCAACCTCTAGACATCATGCTGGAGAAACTCCACTAGGTTTACAAGATGGGGAAAAAGTACCAACCATCCATGGGTATCCCTAAAAAACTTTGGAAATTACATTGGGAAATTACAAGCATAGTTTAATTTTGTTTCAAGCTTGTGTAAAAATGAAACTAGTTCTGAGCTTAATATTTGTTCTTTCTCATGCTCGTAAATACATGAGAATGTGACCGAGTATAATTTTATCACTTTTTTGGACTCATAAAGGTTATACGAAAAAAGGAACCCCTGGAGTTTTCTTTAAGCTATTTTCAGATTCTCTAAACATGAAAATATTTTCGAGTGATCTTGTTTCCTTTCACACTCATTAAAAGGGTTGAAAGGGCATCTTTCGAGTAATAGTTTATCTCTTTTTTCGACGTGGAAGACTAAAATTATAAAAAAGTACAACCCTGGAGTCGCCTTTAATTTCTTTCCAGACTCTCTAAACATGAAAAACCATAAAGTTTTCCTTGTTTGGACTTGCTAAACTACACATTGAAGGACCCATATGGGAACGAACCCTTACTTATTCCAGTTCATTAAATAAAGGAAGATGAAGCTACCGAAGGTGAGTTATATCAAGCATGTGTTATCCTCCTCGAGCTCATTAAATTAAAAAGAGGTACTCATTTGTTTGGGTGGGGGGGAAATTGAAAGAAATGGGTCAAGTATTTTGGAAATCCTTTATGGAATCTTTTATCTCCCTTGAACATGGCACCTGTTTACATCTCGTCTTATAGTTGGGTAATCCACTTGTCCCGAGTCATACCAATTCCATGTGTCACCCTACTTTTTCTTCCAGTCGAAGAGTGCTCTTATTTCCATCACATTACATTCTTGGTACTCATGGAGTCAATGTCGTCAAGTCAGTTTCCGTGCCTCATCATGTTCAAGGGAAGTTTCACTTCAAACCATCCATCTGTATTATTTCCATTTTCCATTTCCCATGGCATTCCATACTCATTCGATTCACCATTTTACATAACTTTCTTGTGTCAGCTTTGTGTCAATGATGAGGGATACATCAAGGCCCTCCTTCGACGATTATTTTCCTATCGAATTCAACACATCATCCAAGAATTAGAATTAGAAACCGGTTAGTACCTTGGGACCTTCATACCTCAATGGTAGGCATCCTTTCTTCTGAAAATAGGCTTACATAATTGACCTCTAATCGAATGATTCTATGAATGTTCGACCTCAACTCATTTATTCACATTCTCTAGAATGTACTAGGGTACCTTTGGATTCATTGACATTATTGGTGATGTCCCTCGCACTTGTTAACGATTTACCTCAATGATCGGTAATCAAGTGGTTTCTACCATGTTTGACATCAAATCATTTATTCACATGGCTATATTCATTCCACATCAGGACTAGGAAGAAGATCCTAGGTTGATAATTCACTCTATTATCTTCTTTTCCTAGGATGTGAAGAAGATCATTTGAGCAAGTTGATATATATACTGTCACATAGATCCACATTGTATTGGTTTGCATCTATGTTTAATCATCTCGTAGCTCCACTGTGTATTTTTCGTGGCTACGATTAGTTCATTTCATAGAGGTATGGATCCACATTATATCTCTAGTACCCATATCCTTAGTCATTATTTTTCATGGATCTACATTGTATTTCTCAGATACCGTGATTTGAGTCATCTCGTATTCCGAGCATATATATGGCTGCCTCGGAAATGGAACATATATTCATATTGTTTGATAATTGTTTACAGCTTCCTCCAGTTTCTCCAACTTCACACCCTTGCATTGAAGAATTGTAAAGTGTTTCGGCCATAATTTTCTCTTCTGACCTCACACTTTAGGGGGAAATCTATTACACATCAAAATTCCACACTTAAGTATCTCACCCTAAGTGTCGCAAGTGTCGTATGGAACTTGGTAAGTGTCACAAGTGTCGCCAAGTGTCGTATGCACCTTAATAAGTGTTGCATGCATTTTTATATGTTTCTATATTTGTTTTAACCCCTTGAAACCATCAAAGAACATTTTCCATGATCCCAAATTCATATGGGAGGAAGAAACTCGTCATTTCAAGGCCAGAAACACACTTTTTACTTGAAAAATCGACCATTTTTGGGGCATTTTGGAAGGGTACCGCCCCCCTAGCCATGCCTAGGGAGAACTACCACATATAATAACACCCCCTTTACCTTATTTAGGGAGATATGATCTAGTATAAATTCTCTGTCTCTAACTAAAGGGGAGTGTTGATTTTGGTTAGAGGAAAATTTGGAGAATCCCACCTCTTTCTAAGGGCCAGCTCTTGGAGATGAGGGTAGTTTAGATCGAATGTTATCCTATGGCACTAGCATAGGATCATATCCTAACCTAAAGGATTAATATCCTCAACTAATCCCCAAATCTACTCATGGTGGTTGAGCCTCCCAAGCCTATAAAAGGATGCCTTTCCAAGGGTGAAAAGGAGAAGCTTTCAGGTATTAAACCTTTGATTCTAGAAGAGACAAGGAGGAAAATAATCACAAAATCATTGTCATTATGATCATGGATATTTCTAGCAAGGGGTTGGATGAGGAGGACTTATGGAGGTTGTTGCAACACCATCCATGATTTTAAGTACCTCTTTAAAGTTCTCATCAATATCCTTGCATATTCCCTTCAAGCTTATGTATTATTGCATGTGCTTGTCAATCTTGGTAGATGATTTTGTTTAATATAATCTTGTAGAGTAGGATTTATTTGTATCTCTTTGTTTTCCATTCCATTTCCAGTATCAATTTGTGCTAAAGAGTTAGGATATCAAGCTCTAATTGGAAGCAGCGAAGATGAACTATAGAATAAGGTGTATCACACTTTCTTCCCTCTCTTTCTCTTTCTGATTAGTTAAATTGAAATCAAAGGGATGTTAGTGTCCATTTGTGTTTTTTTTTCTTGGTATTAGGAGTCTAGAATCCAAGGGATAATTCACTTGTCCGCAAGGGAATTATTCCATAATAGAAATTGGTGAATCCACTAGGGAGAGAACTTTAAGTTTTTAGTTCTTTCCTTGGGTTGTCCTTTCCTTTTGCTTATCCTTTGATCCCATTTGTTGATTTGATCTATTCATACATATTTTATCTTTGATAAAGTTGTCTCACAAAGTATCTGATTAAATTTTCCTGAGTGTTTGAATTTTCTAGGTTTTCCCAAAACTTGTCTTAGGACTAGTGCCCTCTCCAGTTTAAGTTAGAGAATTGTTTGCTTGATCAACACTTCCCCATAGTGTATTAGGGAGTACTATATCACTCTGGTTCTTTGATTACTAGAGAGACGATTTTTATTTCTTTGAAAAATTGTAGTTCTCTTTCTTGCTAGGCATAATCCTTTGATCTTTTTGTTTGAATCGGATCCTATTTTGCCAGGTCTTGTCCTCTGTGTGACTAAACATTTATGCTTGTTTTGTCAAGAAATTTGAATGATTTCTCTTTCTCCCTATCATTTTTTGGGTTCTTCTATAAAATTTCTTGTATTTGTAGAATTCTTGTTGATTATCGATTCCTTGATTGAGTGAGTTATCATACTTGTTTCTTCTAGTTCCCATTAGCTTGTGAGTGCATTCTTTGTTTGAGATCATTTTTTATTTGTGTCTTTTGTATCTTCATTTGACTCTTTCATTTTGATTGAAAGTAATGGAGCGTTAAAGGATTTTCATTTTCTCTATTTATATATTAGAATCAAACAAAGAAGGTAGTTGAATTCTTTCTTTTGGGTAGTGTAGATAAGTAGATTGCATTTAGAAAATTGCATTTGGGAATTGGGTGTTTTTGTTAAAGAAATTTGAACCTCTTCTCCATACCGTAGATAGGATTCATTGAATAAAAATATTTTCATCTCATTATTTTTCATTATTTTGGAGTCGAGTTTAAAACATCATAAGTTTCACTTTTACACCCTTGAGTAAACAACATCCCTAAATAAAGCACTTATAAAATTGATCAGACACTTTTATTATCTAGAAGCAAACCTACATTAGCTTAAAGTGTAGGGATTTGGAATAGGTTGTGAGGATAACTTTCCAAATCCATTAGAAAAACATAGAATGTTGTGCTAGGGAGTGGTTAATCCAATTGTTCATATAATCATAGTAGGGATCCCCCTCTCACACACGGGTTAAACACGAGGTTGTGTGAGGGAAAGAAGTGAATCTTTCCCCTCTGAATCTTAACCCATGTAGCAAGAAGATCATATATTGTGGTTTCTTCCTAAGAAACGACTGGTTTCATTTGGTCTCGGAGCTTCGTGAATCCTGAATTTGTTCAGGGTTCTCAGTAGTATTCTGGTCAACTTGTCTTCAATTCTCTTGAATAATTTTGGACTTGTTATCCTGCCCATAAGTACCTTCTCGAGTGTCGACTATACCCGCCTGAAGGCTGACTGTGAGTTGGTAATATTAGTGTCCTATATATGTAGGGTTAATATATAAGGTGAAGATGAAGTGGAGTCTTCATTGTACCTGGGTTAGACGTTGTTCAAACTCACTTTGGCTCCTTGGAGTGTACATCCACAGGTAAAATCATGTGGAAACTTGCACCAAGGCATAAATATGTTAAGTAGGTTGCCAACGTAACTGATCCACCTGATTTATCCTATCCTCTTCCTATATTGATCTCGCAATGTTGGATTTCATCACAAACTAGTGGTTTCATTGTGGGAAGGTTTGTTTGATTGTTTGCTTCTTAGATTTGTAGCTTGTGTTGTTTGTTTTCCTTAGTGGACCTTAGATCGAGTCAGTGTCAATGGTGGAAATTCCTGGGAATACCAACAAAGGAACCCCTTTTTCCAAGGAACCTTTCACTTTTCCTTCTTTTGGAAAAATTAGTCCTCTATGCATTTCCACACTGCGTCTTCTGAGACTCACCATCGGGTTACTGGTTTGGTTGTTCCCCACTCCGGTGATCAAGACTTTTCCCAGTGATTTGAATGCACCTCATGCTTCAGATGTAAGCACACCACCCACACATCAACATCGTGTCGACCTTTCACCTTATTCACCCATCATGTATCCTTCCCTTTTTCTGTATTCGCTTAGTGAAAGCTCTAAATCAATTAGCCAGGTTGATAAGAAGAAGAAGAAATAGAAGGGGAAGAAGAAGAAGAAGAATAAAGAGACCAAGCCTCCAATTGCATCAGGTCATGATGGATCTGAGCAACCAACTATTTTTAATTGTACTGGCAGTGTTGATGAAGTTGAAAAGTCTCAAACGAAGAATACTAAAACTAAATTCCCTTGCAGGATTTGTAAGGGTGGCCAATTTTTGAGGGATTTCCCTGGTCTCCCCAAGGTCTTAGAAATGTGGTCTTCCATGTCATCAGCCCCTACTAGAAATGTTGGTAACACCCTGTCAACTAGTGATGTTAAGGTTGGTAAGAAGAATATAACTGTCAAATTCCCTTGTATATTATGCAAAGGTGATCATTAATATCACCTTTTCCCTCGTATGGATGAGGATTCTTACTTTTTGGAAAATATTCAACTTCCAATTGATTAACGTAAGATATCTCCCAACCCATCATTAGTTGATGGACTGGTCAATATGGTTCCACCCTCGGTTAGTCCAGTTGATCAGATGGTCAATATGGTTTCATCCTCAGTTGATCCACTAACCCAAGTGATCGATCTAGTTCCATCATCAGTCATGCCCACTCTTCATACAAAGAGTGAACCCAAAGTGGTCGATTCGAATCCATCATCGATCGATCCCACTCCTCCCTTGAATTTTGCAACCAAATTCGTCGATCTGTTTCCTTCATTGGTCGATCCTACTCATCATTCAAAGAGTGAGGATGTCGCTTAGGTCTACCTCATTAATACTAATTCATCCAAACAAGGGGGCACTTTTCCCGTCTCGATGACATCCCCTTCAAGCAATCAGATGATTTCTATTAATTGGAATCATTTGACAGAACCTTGTCTTCCTTCTTATGTGCCTTTTCAAACCACCATGTAGGTTTGTGATAGGAATATTCCTAAATACTATAATAGATGAAGGATATTTTGTTAGCATATTATCCGTGAATGCTGGAAATATTTTGGTTCCCCTCATCTTACACCCGTGAATCAGAATTTGTTTACATTTGACAGAAGATTTATTCAACCTTTACGGATCCTTCCTTAGTTTCTATTTACTTTGGGAGGAAAAATGGTCTACGTCATTGTGATGGTAGTTCACAACCCCTTGGAATTTAACCTTCTCCTTGGGTGAGACTATGTCTACATTATGAGATATTTTTTGTCCACTCTCTTTCGAGTGATATGTTTCCCTCACAACAGAACATAGTAACGATCAACCAAATTTTATTCATTGACCCTCATATAATGGTCAACCATCCACCTTCCCTAAATGATCCATGCATGTCAGTGATTTTCGCCCCATCGTAGGTCAATTATGTAATGACATGCCCCATGCGTTCAACCCTGCAGGAGAGAGAATCTCTCCCTTATATTCACTTAGATCCAGTAGTTGACATGGTCATCTCTTTGATAAGGTTATTATAGCCATATATCCCTACCCTTATCGAGGTCGTCAACATGTATTCTTTCTGGAGTGTTTTTATTCCATCTAACGAAGATCTCCTAGAATCCATAGATGACGTTTGTCCTTGACATGTTTTCCTTCTAGAGAATTGTCCTCTTGGAAGCCATGATCAAGGAAAGGTTTTGAGAATAAGTTTTCTTCTCTGTGGAAATCTTATTAAAAGATGAAACATAGGTCTTGAGCATAGTTCTTTTCATATGTCAAGCTCATTAAAAAATAAAAAAATACACCTCTCCTATCAAATCGGGTATTTTCACTAGATCTCATATATATCAAGTCGATTCTTTATCTATATCTCATAGATTTCAAGTCGCATCTTTCATTAGGTTCATCTGCCTTTGTCATTTGACCCTTTTTCCTCATCCGGTATAGAAATTGGTTACAATATAAGCGTCGACGAATGAAACGAATCTTGGGGGCAAAAGTCTCCAACATATGGACATCATGCTTAAGAAAATACACCAGCTTTTCAAGTTGGGGAAAAAATACCAACCATCCATGGGTATCCCTCAAAACCTTTGGAAATTACGTTGGGAAATTACAAGCATAGTTTAAATTTGTTTCAAGCTTGTGTAAAAATGAAACCAATTCCAAGCTTAATATTTGTTCTTTATCATGCTCGTAAATACATGATAATGTGACCAAGTATACTTTTATCACTTTTTCAGACTCCCAAAGGTTATATGATAAAGGAACCCCTTGGAGTTTTCTTTAATCTCTTTTGAGACTCTCTAAACATGAAAATATTATCGAGTGATCTCGCTTCCTTTCACACTCTTTAAAAGGGTTGAAAGGGTGTCTTTCGAGAAATAGTTTATCTCTTTTTTGGACCTCGAAGACTAAAATTACAAAAAAGGACAACCCTAGAGTCTCCTTTAAGTTATTTTCAGACTCTCTAAACATGAAAAACCACTGAGTTTTCCTTATCTGGACTCACTAAACTACACATTGAAGGACCCATATGGGAACGAACCCTTACTTATTCCAATTCATTAAATAAAGGAAGAAGAAATTACCGAAGGTGAGTTATATTGAGCATGTTTTATCCTCCTCAAGCTCATTAAAGTAAAAATAGGTACTCATCTATCTGGGTGGGGGAAAATTTAAATAAGTGGGTCAAGTATTTTGGGAATACTTTATGGAAGCTTTTTTCGACCTTGAACATGGAACATGTTTGCGTCTCATCTTACAGTTGGGTAATCTGCTTGTCTATGAGTCATACCAATTCCATGTGTCTCCCTACTTTTTTGTCCAGTCGAAGAGTGCTCTTATTTCTGTCACATTACATTCTCGATACTCGTCGATTGAATGTTGCCAAGTCAGTTGTTTTCCTCATCATGTTCAAGGGAAGTTTCACTTCAAACCATTCATCTGCATTATTTCCATTTTCCATTTCCTGTGTTAGTCCCTACTCATTCGATTCACCATTTTACATCACTTTCATGTATCAGTTTCATGTCAATGATGGGGGATACATCAAGGCCCTCCTTCGATGAGTATTTTCCTATCGAATTCAACACATCGTCTCGGAATTAGACTTAGAAACCAGTTAGTACCTTGGGACCTTCATGCCTCAATGGTAGGCCTCCTCGCTTCTAACCGTAGGTTTAAATCATTAACCTCTGATTAGATGATTCCACAAATGTTTGACCTCAGCTCATTTATTCACATTTGCTGGAATGTACTAGGGTACCTTGGGAGTCATTGACATCATTGGTGATTTCCCTCACACTTTTTAATAGTTTACCTCAATGATCAATGATCAAGTGGTTTCTACCATGTTCAACATCAAATCATCTATTCACATGGCTAGATTTGTGCCACATTGGGACTGGGACGAAGACCCTAGTTTGAGCATTCACTCTGTTATTTTATTTTCCCAACCTACAAAAGAGACCATTTGAGCATGTTGATATATATATTATTGCATAGATCCACATTGTATTGGTTCGTGGCTATGTTTTATCATCTCGTAACTCCACTGTGTATTTTTTGTGGCTATAATCAATTCATGTCATGGAGGTATGGATCCACATTGTATCTCTAGTGGCCATATCCTTAGGTGGTATATTTTAGGGATATGTAGTGTATTAGTTAGTGTTCATGCTTTGAGTCATCTCATATTCCGAGTATAGGTATTCCTTCCTCGGAAATGGAACATATATTAATATTGTTTGATCATTGTTTGTAGCTTATTCCAGATTCTCCAACTCCACACCCTTGCATTGAACAATTGTAAAGTATTTCAACCATCAGTTTCTCTTATGACCTCACACTTTAGGGGGGAATTTGTTACACATCAAAATTCCACACTTAAGTATCTCACCCTCAGTGTCGCAAGTGTCGTATGGACCTTGGTAAGTGTCACAAGCATCGTCAAGTGTCGTATGCACCTTACTAAGTGTCGCATGAACTTTTCTATGTGTTTATAAGTGTTTTAACCCATTTAAACCATCAAAGAACAGTTTCCATGATCCCTAAGTGATATGGGAGGAAGAAACCTGTCACTTCAAGGCCAAAAACACACTTTTTACTTGAAAAATCGACCATTTTTGGGGAATTTTTGAAGGGTAGCGCCCCCTGGCCATGCTTAGGGAGTGCTACCCCATAGATAAACACCCCCTTTACCTTATTTATGGAGCGCTAATCTAGGATCATTTCTCTCTATATATATAAATGGGAGCGTTGATTTTGGTCAGAGGAAAACTTGGAGAATCCTGCCTCTTTCTGAGGGCCAGCTCTTGGAGATGAGGTTGGTTTGGATCGAATACTATCCTATGGCACTATCCTAGGATCATATCCTAACCTAAAGGAGTCATATACTCAACTAATCCCCAAATATACTCATTGTGGTTGAGCCTCCCAAGCCTATAAAAGGAGGCATTTCCAAGGGTGAAAAGGAGAAGCTTTCAGTTATTAAACCTTTGATTTTGGAAGAGACAAGGAGGAAAATAATCAGCAAAAGAATTGTCATTCTGATCGTGGATATTTCGAGAAATATTTTGGATGAGGAGGACTTGGGGAGGAAGGTGAACCACCATCCATGATTGTAAGTATCTCTTTAAAGTTCTCATCAATATACTTGGCCTATTCCCTTCAAGATTGTGTATTATTGCATGTTCTTGTCAATCTTGGTAGATGAATTTGTTTAATCTAATATTGTAGAGTAGGATTTCTTTGTCTCTCTTTTTTTTCCATTCCATTGCAGGTATCAATTTGTGCTGAAGAGTTTGGATATCAAGCTCGAATTGGAAGCAGTGAGGATGAACTACGAAATAAGGTGCATCACATTTGCGTCCCTCTCTTTCTCTTTCTCATTAGTTAATTTGAATTCAAAGGGATGTTAGTGTCCATTTGTGTGTTTCTGTCTTCGTATTAGGGGTCTATAATCCAAGGGATAATTCACCTATACATAGGGGAATTATTACATAACAATAACTAATGCAAATGGAAGCATAAGTTACATGGCTAGAAATATTATTCCAAGGCCTTTCCAATGGTATATGGAAGTCCCTCTAACTCCCTAGGAATGATGAGATATGAGTTTTTCCATTTGACAATCCATCCAGAAAATTGAGGTTGCCTCGGCTAATTTTTGGGGACAACATTACTATAAATATAAGATAAAAAAATTCATTTTGAGTGTAACCAATGAAGAGATCAAGTCTGAGGTGCACTCAAGGTGTTGGGGTGTCTATTTGGCATTCAATAGAAGTATAAGGGATTCTCTTAAGGTCTTCCTTATTCTCAAGGTATGTTATAAGTTTGTGATGTTGTTGTAAGGTTGTGAGGTTGTCATATGCATTGTTGTGAGGTTGTGATGTTGTCGTATTTTCTAATATTAATTTGTGATGTTTCCATGAGGTTGTGATGTTGTTTTATTCTCTACTATGAATCTATGATGTTGTCATGAGCTTGTCGTGAGGTTGTGATGTTTCCATATGATCTGCTATGAAGTTTTTATGTTGTCATGAGGTTGTCCTGAGGTTTTAATGTTTCCATATGCTCTGCTATGAAGTTTTGATGTTTTCATGAGTGGATGTTTCTATTAGTGGATGTTACCATGAATGGATGTTACCATCAATGGATGTTTTCATTAGTGATTACATTCTGGGAATAATGCTATGAGGTTTTCTAGGGTTTGAAGGATTGTCTGCAGAATGAAGCATGCAGGTGAAGTCAAAAACATTGAAGGATCAATTAGAACAGGAATATACCCAACTAAGCAAAAACCTGTAGAATTATATGATTCAAATAGAATAAGACAAGAAAATTGAAGAATTCCTAAATAGTCAACTAAAAGAGAAGGAAGAAATATGTCAAGCAAAAAAACTTGAAATTGTTTCTCTAAGAGAATAAGTGAAAAGGGAAGTTTCCACAAATGCAGATTTTGAGAAAATTTCATCAGTCTTAGAATACATACTCAATCATCAAATATCTCCCAGTGACAAGACATGTATTGGTTATGACCACAAGCAGAAACACATTGAAGAAGAAAAGAGTTTCAAACTACCAAGAAAGACTGAAGAAAAACCTAAAATTCATACAAATGGTTCAAATGATTCCAATAGAAGAATAAAATACCATTATCAATCAAGACATTACAAGCAAACATCTTAAATACCTTCATTTCAAATAATACCCTTTGTTCCTAGGTATCAAATTTTATTTCCTGGTTATTGTTTTTCTTGCAACAATTTTGGACATAAGGATATAGACTGTATAACTTATGAAAGAAATAATCAAGTAAGGAATAGAGGTATATACAATAATGTTGAATGTTAAAAATGCCACAACTATGGACACATATCTCATGACTGAAGAAGCATGATGGATTCTTCCATGAAAGAAAATGCTCATATCAAATATAAGAAGGTTTGGAGAAAAAAAAAAATAGATCAATGGAGAATTCTTAGAGGATATACCCATAGGAGTTGTAGATATGAGTAACAATGATAAATATGCAAGTAAAGAGGAAGATTTCAGGATTACAAATGATGATCCTGCAATAGAGAAAAATTATACATTATTCTAAACAATTTGGCATAGAGACTCCCAGTATCGTGGATAATGTTGAGGGGGAGTCTAAGTAGAAGGAAAGGAAAACCAAAGAAAAGAAAACAAAGGATCGTGTAGAGAAGAATATAGTGGCTTGGTAAATCATACAAGAGAATGGGGAGAGCTACTTCATAAATTTTCAAGCAATAACCAAGTCTAAGGGGGAGTCATTACATTCAAAGGGGGAGTATTGCTGAAAAGGAAATATGCTCACAAATATAAGCATATAGTATTTGAATTACCAAAGGAGACAAAACATTGGCATAGACATAGGATTTTGAAAAGGCAAGGTTAAATATGACATTACTTTATACAAATGTGGAGTAGAAGGGAACAAAGAAGCAAAATTCCCAAAGAAGCAAAATTTGGGAAGAAGCATTGTCCCAACAATATTGACACAAAAGAAGGGTGGTGAATGATGAATGTGCATTGATTCAAGATATATTAATAGATTACTATCAAGTACCAGTTTCCCTTACCAAGAATGGATAATCTCATGGATTGAGTGGGGAAATTAAGTACTTTTCAAAGATAAATTTGGAGACTGGATACCATCAGATTTAGATAATGGAAGGTTGTAGAATAAATTTTTGGATAAGCAATGTGTATTGGTTTTCGAAACATCCAACGTTTCGAGTGGACACTCCACCCATCATCAGGGACAACAGAAATCTTAAACGAAGGAAACGAGTGTTGAGGTTTAAGATTTAAAGGAGTGGATGAGAAGGTAACCATTGAGTAAGAAAATAGAGCCAAAATGGTTGTTGATATTAGGTATATAATTTGATAATCAAGTCAACAAGGATTTAAGGTAAAAATTGACTAAGGATGAAAATAAACCCAATGGAAGACATTGGTCGTTAAGAAAGGAAAACTAATAATAATAACAAAGGTAAATTAATAATCATATAATATTAAAAAGAAGACATAAGGATGAATTAATAATAATAACAAAGGTAAATAAATAATAATACAATATTAAAAATAATAGACAAAGGTGAATTAATAATAATATTAAATTATTAAAGAGGGGAAAGTACTTATTTATATTAAACAAATTAGGGAATAAATTGTGATGTAGATTAAAAGTTAATAGTAACATGATCAAATTATAAAATAATAAAGGGATATAGTCTAATGGTGACGATAATACGGTTAATGTAATAATGAATAAGATGGTGAGGGTGAAGATTACTAAATAGTGAAATAATAAAATGTTAGAAAGAAAATCCATTACTATGTTATGTGTAAAGGTGAGATTGACGAAGGTATTAGATTATCAGATAAGAAATAAAAGCATGAATTCGAGATGAAATTAAAAGTGATATTAAGATTATTGAAAAAGAGAATGATGAATTTTGTTAGACTTACTTGGGAGAAAATTGTTGTGTAGATTATCAATGAAAAGAAAAGATAATAGTGAAAGGAGGACAATGTGTAAAAAAGGTAATAAGATGGAAATAATTAAGTTATTTTGATAAAGAAAGAGAAGGTGAGGTGTAGATTCAATGGAGAGAGATGGAAACAATGGTAAGATAATTCAATAATATATTAAGTAATAACATGTTAAATTGAATGAAAGGAAACAAAGTAAGAGATTAGAGCAGCCAAAAATAGAGAAGAGGAGGCTTTCGCATAATTATAACTTGAGTCGAAGGAACATTGAGGAAGGGAGGAAACCAGAGTTTAAGAAGATCAAGAAAAGAAACTCAAAAAGGTATCTTATTGTTGAAAGTGGTGAATGGTGGGTTTCCAGATTGGTTCAATTTGTAGCCATCTTCCTGATTAAAATTATTAGGATGTTTTTCTATTTCTAGAAGTTCCTGAATAATTTGAGTGGAATAGTGAGGCATTAAATCTAGAATTTTTCTTTTCCCAAAGAAAATGAGGTGCTTATATTTTGAAGAGTTCTCAATGATGGTTTATTTGGAGATTCAGTTGTAGGTTGTATCAGCCATATGTTCTTTGAGACAGGTTTTGAAGGATATACTAGTTTGACCTATATAAGATTTTCCATGGGACCAAGGGATTTGGTAAAATCTTGGGCCCATCGTCGGGTCATATTTTTCTTTGGCAGTTCTAAAGAGTTTTTTAAGGGTTTTGTAAGGTTTAAAAACAATTTTGATATTCTTCTTAGCTAGGAGTTTCGAGATCATATCAGTGTTTTCATGGATGTAGGGCAGAGAGATGAGGGCACAAGGGGGGATGCAGAGGGAGGGGGTTAAGTTTGGTTTGGTTTTTCTAGATGAACGAAAGGATTGGTTGATTTGGGAGAGAGAGTAACCATTGGATTGGAGGGCTTTTGTTAGGAAGGATTTTTTTTCTACTAGGAATTGGGGGGGGAATGTGGAGGGAACGAGTACACAAGATTTTAAGGAAAACGGATTTTTGGGGTGGAAGGTGGTGGTAATTAGAATTAAGGTATCTATTAGTGTGGGTCTTATTTCTGAAAACCTGATGGGTAAGGGATCCATCAGGAAGTATGGAAACAAGGACATCCAAAAAGGGAAGATAATTGTCTTTTTGGGTTTCCATCATGAATTGTATTTGGGGGGAGAGGTTGTTAAGGTGGTTGAAAAAGGAGTTAATGTTGGAAAGGCCATGAGGCTAGATAAAGAAAGTGTCATCTACAAACCTATACCATCATTTGGGTTTAAGATGAAATTTTTTTAGGGATAAATATTCAAAGTGTTCCATAAAAATGTTGGCGACGACATGGGATAAGGATGACCCCATGGTTGTACCTTTGGTTTGTTCGTAGAATACTCCTTTGAAGGTAAAGAAGGTGGAGGAAAGAAAATTTTTAATGAGGTTAAGGGTTTGGGGATCAACGAATTTGGAGATTAGGGTGAGGGCTTCAGAAACTGGAATTTTAGTGAATAAGGAAAATTTTCCAAAGCTGACCATAAGATCTTCGTCATCAAGGTGAAGATATTGAGTTTTGGGAATGAAGTCGATGGAGTCTTTAATAAAGGAAGAGGTTTTACCGACAAGGGGTTGAAGCTTGTTAGCAAAGTACTAGGAAAGGGCATGAGTGGGGTCTCCAATAGCACTAACTATGAGGTGGAGAGGGATATATTTTTTATGTACATTAGGTTGGCCATAGATCCTCGGGGTTTGGGGATTGTGAGGAATTAACCACTTTTGGATAAGAGAATCGAGGGAGGATGATTTGATGCCTTTGGTGACCATGTTGGTAATGGATTTGATAGGGTTTTTTGGGAAAGGTTTGTAATTTTAATAAGAGAGGAGGTCAAGAATTTTTTAATCATAGTCGGAAGTGTTCATGATAATGGAAGAATTTCCTTTATCCACTTTAAGGATAACAATATCAGGGTTTACATTAAGGAAACAAATATAAAGAGGTTGGTATTTGGATAAGATAAGGTTGGGTGATTTGGATTATCGAAGGATTCTGCCGCACTCCAGCCTAATTTCTTCAACCTCGTGAGGGGACAAATTGTGGGTAATGGATTCAATGGAACAAATAATGTCTTCTACGGGGATGCGTTTAGGAGGTAGGAAAAAATTAAAACCTTTTTCAAGTAGTTGGTGGGTGGAAAGGTTGATCCTGAGGGAAGAGATGTTTATGAAATAGATGTTTTTCAAGAAGTTGGTGGGTGCCTCACTATTCCACTCGACTTATTCGAATAAAAAAAAAAAACATCCTAATAATTTTAATCAGGAAGATGGCTACAAATTGAGCTAATCTTTGAAACCCACCATTCACCACTTTCAAAAATAAGCTACATTTATTTTATTTTATTTTCTTGATCTTCTTAAACTATGGTTTCCTCCCTTCCTTGGTGTTCCTCCAGCCCAGGTTCTAATTACACGAAATGATCCTCTTCTCTATTTTTGGTTGCACTAAGATCTTACTTTTGTTTCATTTCATTCAATTTAACCTATTATTACTTAATACATTATTGAATTATCTTACCATTATCTTCATCTCTCTCCATTGAATCTACACCTCACCTTCTCTTTCATTATCACAATAACTTAATTATTTCCATCTTATTACCTTTTTTACACATTTTCCTCCTTTCACTATTATCTTTTATTTTCATTGATAATGTACAAAACAATTTTCTCCCAAGTAAGTCTAACCAAATTCATCATTCTCTTTTTCAATAATATTAATATCACTTTTAATTTCACCTCTTATTAATGATTTTATTTCTTATCTGATAATCTAATCCCTTGGTCAATCTCACCTTTACACATAACATAGTAATGGATTTGCTTTCCAACATTTTATTATTTCACTATTTAGTAATCTTCACCCTCACCATCTTATTCATTATTACATCAACACTATTATTTTCACCCTCACCATCTTATTCACTATTACATCAACCCTATTATTGTCACCATTAGAATATATCCCTTTATCATTTTATAATTTGATCATGTTACTATTAACTTTTAATCTACATCACAATTTATTCCCTAATTTGTTTAATCTAAATAATTCCTTCCCTCTTTGATAATTTAGTATTATTATTAATTCACCTATGTCTTTTCTTTTTAATATTATATTATTATTAATTTACCTTTCTTATTATTATTAATTTTAATATTATTATTAATTCATCCTTGTCTCTTCTTTTTAATATTATATTATTATTAATTTACCTTTCTTAACGACCAATTTCTTCTTATGGGTTTATTTTCATCCTTAGTCAATCTTTACCTTAAATCCTTGTTGACTTGACTATCAAATTATCTACCTAATCTCAACAACCATTTTGGCTCTATTTTCTTAATCAACAGTTACCTTCTCACCCACTCCTTTAAATCTTAAACCTTGACACTTGTTTCCTTCATTTAAGCTTTATGTTGTCCCTAATGATGGGTGGAGTGTCCACTCAAAATATTGGACATTTCAAAAACCAGTACATAGTGCTTATCCAGAAATTTCTTCTACAATATGTCTAACTGTGAAAACGTACATTCTAATTTAATGCAAGGTGACAAGTGGAAGACACCATTAAATATGAACGATGGACCATTTGAATGGTTAATTATGTTGTTTGGATAAACCTATTGGGTATGTGTTATACTATTTGCATGTGTGTGTGTGGGCGCGTCAGATTCGACAACTAATGTTATGTGTTATTTTGGATAAATATGTTGGGTATGTGTTATTTTTGCTATTTTTGCGGATTTTGCTATTTTTAGAAATTTTCTAAATTAATCCCAGATTAAGGGATTAGGGTTTTGGTAGCTACAAAATACCTAAAACATTATATATATATTGTATGGTGAATTGTGAAATTAATACAAAAAATTTGAAAGGTGCGACACCAAGGAAGATTGGTTTTCTCCTGGTTAAGGGTTTCCGACATAAATCTTTGTGTACTATGTGTATGAGTTGTTATCAGTGGAATTTCGTCCGCAAATGGTTAGAGGAATCCATCATCCCCAAACACCCATTAGTTCATCCATGACCCAAAAAATGAATTTCCAAAGGGCACAAAACTATACAATTGTGTTGGAAGCCAATTCACATTTTTCCATTGTCTTATAAGCTGCCTATACCAATGTTTTGCAAACATCATTTTTTTGTCGCAACTTTTAAATAGATGACATTTTTATTTTTTCTGCGACATTTGTATATTCACCTTCATTTTTTTTTCACGACTGTAAGTGTGAAAACTTAGTCTTTCGAAGTCGCATGTCGATTATTATCTGAATCGTCATTATCTTTTTGTCGATATGCCTATTGCGCTTACCTTTTATTTATCATTATACAGTTGGCAAGATCCTTTGAGCGGTACTCATGCTTCGATTGATTGTGTGATTTGGTTTCATTGAGTTTGTAATGCGTTGGCATTTGGATTTGCATTTTTATTTGACTTACTTGACCTTTGGTTTCATGAAAATGCATAAGGGATTAAATTCTATGTTATGTATGTCTTTTATGTAAATGTTTTCATAACTATTGGTATGGTGATTATAAAAAATACATTGGCGCATGGTTAATATTTGATTTTGGTTTCAATTTGAATGATTTATGGTTTAAAACTTTGGTGTAACGCTGATTGCGCACATTGGTTTATACACTCACCATTGGTTTCAAAGGTCGGCCAAGTGATATGACTATTGGACTATGCTATAATGGGTTGAACTACTATGTAAATCGGCATTTGTACTTTGGCAATTACTATTTTGCATGGAAGAGATAAACTCCACCACCTTCGCACGATGGCATTTATGCCTATCCCTTATTCCCGTTCACCTCTGTTAGCTTGGGTAGCTCTGCTCCTGTGTGTGTTGTGACCCAAACCCTGGACTTACCATGTGCTCGGCTCCATGGCACCAGTCGTGAGAATCGAGCCAAACGGCAACCAATCCTTGTTAATGTTTGACAATGCCCGCAAAGACCTGGAGGATAACGGATGGATTACCTTCATGAAACGATTTGAGGGTTTTAATCTAGCTATAGCACGGCATTTTTCCATGACCTTCGATGGCTGTAGAGCCAGGGTGGGCGATATACAGTTAGAAATTGATGAGAATTTTATCAGTTCTGCTACAGGGTTACCTGCCACAGGACATCGTTGGTTCAAAAATTGTAAGGTCGAGGAGGTGCCATGGACACTGTTGTTCCTCTCGCGCAAAGTCACTTCTTGTGACAAAGGTATGCCCATCTCAGCACTTAAACCACGATGTCACGATACTTTGATGGTAATCAAACAGTTCGTGACCTTTGAAGGACGATATGGACTTGTGTTTCTCTACCACCTGCGTTTTCTAATGAATTTTATGGGATACTCGTTGAATATGCCCTTTTACTTTCATCGTAGCCTATATAAGATGTCGAAAAGGTTTAAAAGGCAGAAGGTTGACAGTAGCCTATTCCACTATGGGCTCATTAAACTTATCGTTGTTTATCATTTGAGTTTTCATGGTGATAGCTGGGAAGCTTTCGTAGCTCGGAATGGTTTCAAGGATACAAACCCTATACAGGTTGACAAGCCTGTAGTGAGTGAAGTCAAGGCTGGAAACCCCATGCCCTTCCATATTCTATTGTCTGCTCCTAAGCCTTCGGCCTACCCTCCTATCAACTTACCAGACGTTGGAACTGAGAAGCCTAAGACTATTAAAAAGCCTGTGAGCAGAAAGCCCAAGGCAAACCCTACTTCTAATGCCAAGGGAAAAAGGAACGCTAGGCTCATTTCAAGGATGGCTAGAACCAAACCTAAACCCTCTGTTGATTCAAAGCCTATAATCTTGAGTGAGGATTCCGATTCGGACATAGAACATTTTTTAGCCGATGAATAACCATACTCACAGGGTTTATGCCCTGAACCACCTTATGATTTCGTGACGAATCTTCCTCCTTGCCTAAGAAACGATCCTAGCTACCCTGGTATTGAGTTGCCTAACGAAACCCTCATTCATGTGTCCAAACCCTCGCCTTCTCTTGCAAAGTCCACATAGTCTCCCTGTGACCAATGTGATTCATGGTTGGAACGATAGTACATCGATGTTCCTATACTCCAATCAAAAATCTAGTCGCTGGAAAGTCAAATTGAGGTATTGACCAGCCAATGAGACCAACTCCAAGCAGCTGATAAGAAGCAGAAGATGACAGGCTACATCCTTTTCAAAAACGTTGAATCAGCTACGGTAGTTCTCAACTCCAAATTGGCATGATCAAGCCGTCTCGTCGTTGTACAGGTATGATTTTGATATCGTTCCTATTTTATGAATGATCAGGGTTAGTATAATGAGTCGAATTTGGTTCTTGAATAGATCTGGCTCTGTAATAATGTGTTTATCATGTATACATTTCGTTTTGCTAAAAATAAAGAGAAACTTATATTTGATATATGATCTGATCATTCCCAGTATAGCTATCGATAGATTTTGATTGGATTTGAATGGTTTTCGTTTGGATTTGATTGATTGGTTTGCCTGATTGAATTAACAAAATTGATAGTTTGTTTTCGACTCGATTGGTTTGTATCCGATTTGAAAAGGAAGTTTTTCATGCTCAGTTTAGAACTCGATCATGTTCGGATTTGATTTTGTTATGATTCATATGATGTGATTGGTAAACGACTTCAGAGAGTTTGGTTGTTACGATTTTTTAATATGTTGTGTCCTATGATTTTCTAAATTGGGAATGCAAATCTGTTTGATTTTAATGTGGAATGAACTACTCTGTTTTTATAAAAACAATATGCTCATTTAAGTCTGTGCAAGTGCACCCGAATCATGGAATGGATTCGATTCATGACAACTATGCTAAACCCAAGCCAATTGATTCTCTTGATTGGATTACTGTTAGTTCGATCATTTTAATGAGTTGAATTCGGATTATAATTGAAGCTCTATTTAATTTTAAATTTGTAAAACGAATTGGTCAAACCCGGTTATAATTCGTTTGATTGGAACAATTTTGATCGAAGTCAGTCGATCTTGTTTGTCCAATTTGCGATAACCAATTATGAATTCTATTGCTAATCAATCGAGCCTGTTATGATTTTATTTGAATTGATTTTCGTTTGAATTGATCTATTCGTGGCAGGAATCGTTTTTTGTGTCAACACAGTCATGATGATTGGAAAATGATCTTGTCGAATTCATATTTCCTGTTGACAAGGCAGCGTAATGGTTGTGTGCTATTTGTCTTGATTATAATCATTTCAATTGATATCAAAATGATTTCACAACTGTTGGATTCGATTTGTTGTGAAACGATTACATTGTTACTCCATATGATTTTGTCACCGGACTTGGTGGTAACAAACAAAACAGAGTATGCCTATCTCTGTATTCATTCAATTGATTTAGATCCTGTTTGATTTCAAATGGTATAACAAACTCAGAATTAAATGATTCGTTTTCAAATGGTTATTGGATGTCAATTAAATTGAAATCTTTAAAAGATTTTCAATTGATTATAATGTTGATTCTGTATCTTATTTAGACTGGCTACAGAATCAGATGATTCTGTAGCTAGTCTATAGAATTAGATTTTTATTATTTTATTAATAAAAGATCCTTCTAACTTGTCTATTTTTTACCCTTTTCAGGTGAACTCGAATTGCATGGGACTTGATGGACAGTCTAGGGGATATTTGGATGTTTTACTTTTATTTTAGTTTCTTAGTTTAGTTAAACATGGGATATATTCCCAGATTTATGTAAACAGTTTTATAACTTCCATAGGGAGGTTTTACCCTATGGAAAACTTATAAATACTTATTATTTTTGTAATAATGATCATCCTTGCTTGTGGGAGAACCAGGATGATGGATTTTTAATACAAACAGAGACAGAAGTTGATGTTCTACTATAGCTTTTTCTTTCATAATATCAATCTTTTGTTTCATGTTTATGCTTATCAATTTGCACTTGATTAGTGACTACTTTAGCTATCATAGTCTTCTGCAGAATGATATGATTGAATTAATGTGATCCATGTCTATTTTCTTTCACTAATTTTAAGAGTACAACAATTACTTAGTTCAGCTTATGAATGACATATTTCTCTTCTTCACCAACTGAACTATTATCTATAGATCTTTGCATACAGGTTTATCTAATTGTAGAGATTTATAAATTATAAGATTGTTGTTACTTTTATGTCTTGTTTGTCCTGTATTCAAACTTGTAGAGCATTGCAGCGTATCATTTACGAGAATCTCCTGGATTATTCGGTGTGGGTTTCCTCCCTCCGATCTGCTAGAACAATCATCATACACAGGACAAATCTGGAGCGTTCCTTCAGGTTAGTTTTTGATTTATTTTTGTTAATTAGTATAATTTAAGTAGTTTAATTAGATATATTTGTAGTTTAGATTAGTGATTTAGTTAAATTAGTTTTGTTTTATTTCTTGTTCATAAAAATTATAAAATCAACAAAAATATCTCTTGTTGTCTTAGGGCAGAATATAAATGAGTTTTTCAGGTTTTATTTAAATCTGTAAATTGTGGATATTGTACATTTTGTGAATAAGTTATATTTCAGTTAGTAGTTAGAGTTAGTATAGTATAAGTTAGTAGTTTGTATATATAGTTAGTTATATTAGTTTAGTTTGTTTTAATAATTAGTTTCAGTTTAGTTTGTTTTATTTGTTTTTTTAGTTAGATTAGTTAGTTTAGAATAGTTTTCTTTTTGTTTTATTTAGGACCTTAGATCGGCTAACGGATCTGCTAAACCCGTCAGGGTGGTTCATCCCAAACGGCTTGGGTTATTAGACAACCCCGGACCGATTCCACTCTCTCAGTTGATGGACGGTCGTTTTCACCTGTCAACAAATTGGTTATAAAATCAACATGTGCTAAGGATACAAAGGAAGAACACTCACATGCGATAGTCGAAAATCTCCAGAAAATCACACATGCACCCGATGCGTGACTGTGGACGCAAAAATCCACGCACACCTCAGAACGGTACATTTATGATTTTGGTCAACCTTCCACCCACTTCTCTTTCATCTCCCAAGTTGATTTGACATCCAAATCCAAGATGAATCCGAGTGGGGGGTTGGTCAAAGACCTAAGGGTGCCCTAAAGAGCCCCTTGTTCACACTAAAGACTGGTTGAATAATGCCTCAAAGCTTTGCTATAAAAAGAGGCCATGGGTGCACTATATTTTCAAGGAATTCATTTGTATTGTTATGCTACCTATATTCTCTTAGAGGAACCTCTTTCCTCACTAGAGAATACAAGCACCATTTCATTTGGCCATCCACATCACCTCTTGAGTGAATGAGCTTTGGATTTCTTCACCATTTCCTTCTAGTTTGCTACTTGTAAGAAGAGCTCAATCATTGGGGGTTCAAGAGCCCTACCTTCGAGGAAGAGGGGACCCATAAGTATCCCTTTCTCTTTGGTGTTTTCCTACTAATACAACTTATCCATTGGTGGCATGCATGTTGTTTATTTTTTGTTCTATTTCCCTTATGCACTCTAGTTTAGTTTCTTTTATTGTTATTAGTTTAGTTATTTGTTTATTTCTTATGCTTGATGTTTCTAATTCTTACATTCACTGCTATCTTGTCCAGCTAACCCAACTGGACTTGTAAGCATCCTTATTTTTCTCATTTAGGTGACAAAGGGGACACAACATATTGGCAACTCCACTGGGGATAGGTATCAATTTCCTCCCCATTTGGGTTTATTGGGCACTTCCTTTTTTCTTATTTAACTTGCAGGAACCAAAACCGGCCCATGCCTTCCTACAAAAAGCCAAATTCGAAGATGAGCTGAGAGAATTTCATCCGAAATTTTCTTCCCATCCATGTAACAAAAAGTGCGTGGTTTTTTGAACCCACAAGCACGTCCTTCGAGCACGTGCATGAAACTCACTGTGTTTCTCAACTCATTCTACTCACCTGCGTCAAAAACTCATTTTTTATTTGCTCATTGGCGCCAAATGCGCCTATGTCTACTCTGTGACCCGCGCATCTATCCAGAAAATCATACATCGTAAGGGTTTTTGTGATCTATTGAAGGCCCATAACCTTCTTAAGTTTGATTCTATGCAAATTATAATATGCACCACACTTAGATTCCCTCTCCACATGAAGGGTTAGTCAAAACATAGGCACTTAGGGGGGTTAAAATCCATATTTATCCTCTTTTTGCTTTCATTTTTTCACATGGATGGATTGCTTTGATTAAAGATAAGTGGGAATCATTCTATATCACAAATATAGCTACTTACATTGGGACCGGAAACTGAATCTCAATATTTGAATATGCTCTTCTTTCGCGTCATAAAGTGATCTTGAGAATCAAAAAAACGATTGAGGGAAAATTTCATCTCCCTTAAAGACAAAATCTTTAGGAGAGGACAACAGCTCCCTCGGGACTCCTCTTAGTTTCTTTTTTCAAACACATCTTAAATTTGTAAGGGTCCATACATGCCCACATGCTACAAATATAGGATAGTTTCAAATTTACTTTCTTAGATTAAATCACTAGGTAAGTTTAAAGGTTTCATAACGGGCCCATACATGCCCACATGTCCACAATCTAGGATAGTTGTTGAATTTTTCTTAGATTAAATCACACTAGGGAGTTTAAGGATTGGTAAGGACCAATATGTCCACATGCTAGTTCTCTAGGGACTTTAAAATTCCACAAGGTTGTACCAATGGCATTTAGTAAATTAGGTAATCAAGACTTGTAAGGACAACACGAAGTCCACATGCAGCAAGGTGACACCTAACTTATTAAAAATTTGGCACACTTTCACTTATTCACACACAAAGTCACTACTCACTCACATAGCTTCATCTAGAAAATCGTGGAGGTTGAAGTAAGTTTCCTCCAAAGGGATTCTGAAACACCCCACCATTTTTCTTCATGAGACTATCCACTCCCACTTAATTTCAACGAGATTGGTTCACACCCCCAATCTCTGAAACAACCACATCTAAATTTTTTCTAAAAACTCATTAAATTTTTCCTCCACAGGAGGTGCCAAGAGAATTTTTTTTTAGTCTAGGTAGGATCTTGGGGATAGGCAAAAAATTGTTGGACACACCTACCACACTTAGAGGGGGGGGTGAATGAGTGTGGGGCTCTTTTTCCCAAAACTTCCCTCTTGCACAAAAACTCATCAATTAGCATTCAACATTTATTCATTACCCATTGTTGTCATTTATAACCA
>ML825030.1:7114-37247 GCA_009831015.1 Picea engelmannii
AAGCGCCAATACTAAAATTTACCGATTGGTCGAGAAGGTTTCATGTACATGTTGATGTCTCCAACATTGTTGTCGGGTCAGTGCTAGCACGACGCTATGGCGACACATTCGATCATCCAAATGCATATGCAAGTCAAAAATTACACAAAGCAAAAATAAACTAGTCCACCACGGAAAGAGAAGCCCTATCAATGATATTCATTTTACATAAATTTCGTCAGTACCTACTTTCCAATCTGTTCACATTTTTTACAGACCATCAAGCATTGAAATACTTAGTTAATAAACCAGTCCACCAAGGAAATATTTTCCGTTGGTTACTTTTATTTTAGGAGTTTGAGTTCAATGTAATCATATGACATGGAAAAAAGAACGTCTGACCCGACCACCTCTCACGAATTGAAATGGGAGAAGACCCGATAGGCATTGACAATGACCTCCTAGATGCACATTTATTCAGAGTTGAAGTTGATCCGAAGGATTTAGAAGATATAACAAATTTCTTAAAAGAAGGAAAGGCTCCAAAAGATCTCTTGACAAACAAAAAGAAATTACTATCCTTAAAAGTTGCACCTTTCACAATCATAAATGGGTATCTCTACAAAATGGGAACGAATGACGTTCTAAGGAGATACGTTCCTAAACATGAAAGGGAAGACATCATTAGTGAGGCTCACACAAGACTAGGTGGGGGTCACTTCTAGGCCAACGCGACAACCAAAAATGATACTGCAAGCAAGCCTGTGGTGGTTGAATCTACATAAATATTGTCGGGATAAATTTAGAAAGTGAGATAGTTGTCAAAGTCTTGGGCGACCTTTGTGGAAAAATGAAATTCCTCAAAGAGCTAGACCCAAAACTCTAAGACAGAAAGTGCTTAACATGGACACTGACTTCCTTTTAGATCTATACAAACTAATGCATGAGGAAGAAGGAGAACAGAAGTACCTTTTTATCGACGTTTGTCCCTACACGCTCCGAGTTGAGCTCCAATATTTTGCTCCTCGATGAGCCCTGTAGACAAAAAAACTATGACCACTTCCTACTCTATTGATATTAGCTTGAAAACAGATCTATCTATCAATGATGAGTTCATGTAAGATCATACACAAACTAGAAAGAAACAGTCCAAGCATGTCATATTAATGAGAACAACGACAGTAGTACTTACAATCGTAGATGCGAATGCGACAACTTCGTCAAGTCCCCTTTGTCTAACCATTTATCAAAAGATCCATGACCTGGATGATAGAAGCTTCACTGATCACTCTCCTTCAGTTCACTCTGTGTTTCCTATGAGATCATAGGTTTCATGCTTGCAATTCTTCCCCCTTTCCACCATCATAGAGCCTGCTTATATAGGTTAAGAGAGGCTTAACCTATTGAGGTATCTTTAGGGTAGGTTCAGGAATTCCCTCCTTAGATCAGGGATCTTCTAATTGAACCAAGAATTCGAATGCAACTACCTTCCAAACCTAAAAGATCCTCCCCTTATTCTCCTCAACAAATCAACCACTACCCAGATTAGACAACGCTCCCTCAAAAGGGGCATCAGGGTGCTATAACGCTCCCTAGTAGGCTCAAGGGGAGCGCTAGCGCTTCAGATATGGGTAGCACTCCTTCAGAGGGGTGATTTGGTGTTATAACTCTCACCAGTACCTTGTGGGGGAGCGCCAGCACTCCTAAGGCTGATGTAGGGGAGTGCTCTCCCTTAAAACCCTAGTTTAAGAGCTCCTTTCAGGTGGCAAGAGATTCTTGACTTCATTTGATCATTCTCCTTCCTTCAACTCAGGTGTATGAGGTATTCTAAGTGTCTCCTTGGTGTCGTCATCATGGTAGTATGATTTGTTTGATGTTTGCGACACTTGTGAACAACATGCGACACTTGCGACAGTTGCAAGGAACATGCGACACTTACGAAAGTTGAGAGGAACATGCGACACTTATCGAAGTGAGCAATATTGAGGTGTAACAGATTGCCCCCCAAAGTATGAAGTTAGAAGATGCGAACTGATAACTGAAATGCTTTGTAGATTTTCAAGCAAGGGTATAGACTCGGAGAACCTGACGGAAGTTGCACACAAACATCCAACAAATATTATGACATGTTTCAAAACCCAAGGTAGGCATACCTATGCTTGGGTGATCAAGACTTGCAAGATATGGCTGCCATAAAATATACCGTGGATCCATAATTGTATTGATGAAAAGGTATAGCCACCGAGGATACAATGTGGATCTATACTCTGATGACCTGGACTAATCGTAGCCACGAAGAATACACAGTGGATCTACGAGATGACAAGACATAGCCACGACCAATACAAAGTGGATCTATGTAACAGTGTATGCATCATTTTTCCAAGAGAAACTCCTTCACAACCTAGGCAAAGTATATATCAAAGTGATCACTCAACCCAGGGTCTTCTTACCAATCCCAATGTGGTACGAATCTAGCCATGTGAATAGGTGTCCTGAGGTCGAACATGGCAGAAACCACTTGATTACCGGTCAATGGTGTAAACAGTTAACAAGTGCGAGGGAGATCACCATTAATGTCAATGATTCCCAAGGTACCCTAGTACATTCCAACGAATGTGAATGGATGAGATGGAGTTGAACATCCATGGAATCATCCGATCATAGGTCAATGATGGAAACCTACTGTCGAATGTGAGGAGGCCTGCCATTGAGGCATGCAGGTCCCAAAGTACTAACTGGTTTCTAGGCCTAATTCCCGGATAATGTGCTGAGGTCGACAGGAATAGGCTCGTCGAAGGAGGGCCTTGATGTATCCCCCATCAATGACACGAAACGGACATAAATATGTAATTGGTAGATCAAATGAACATGGACTGACATGGGTTTTGAGACAAGATATTTGGGATGGATGACTCTAGAGGCGGATACTTCCCTTGAAAACTGGGGAACAACAACAAAACATGACATGGACCAAAAGTTGATGATGCAGTGGATGCTGTGACTTGCGTCGGGTGACCCAAAGGAGTGAAAGAAACTCAAAGGATTGGCTTAGTGCAGAGGTTCGGCGAATTATTAATGCATGCAAATGACAAAGTGTCGTGTTCAAGGGTGGCTCTAAGAATTACTTGGTGATGTTCTCAAGAGACTGCTTGGCTTGCTTCTTTCAAATTTTCCCCCATCCAGATAGACGAGTACCTCTTTTTGATTTAATGAGCTCGAGGAGGATAACACATGCTCGATATAACTTACCTTCGGTAAGTTCCTCTTCCTTTGTTTAACGAACTGGAAGAAGTAAGGGTTCGATCCCATATGGGCTTGTCGATGTGTGTTTTAGCGAGTCCAAAGACAGAAAACTTGAAGGTTTTTCAGGATTATAGAGTTTGGAAAAACACTTATAAGAGAACTCTCTCAGTTCCTTTTTCGTACAATAGTCTGACGAGACCGAAAAAGAGATAAACTATCGCTCGAAAGATGCCCTTTCGAACCTTTTAATGAGCGTGAAAGGAAACAAGGTCACTCGACAATCTTTTCATATTTAGAGAGTCTGAAAAGAGTTTAAATATGATTCCAGGGGGGTTCCTTTTTCGTGTGTCCATGCGGGTCCGAAAAAGAGATAAAAGTCTACCCGGTGCGTTCTCATATTTTTGAGCTTGAAAACGAACTAAGACTATGCTCATGGGTCTGACAAGGTAAACAAATGAATCATAACTACTCGGAAACCTGCGATGTCAATACTGCAATCCAGTGCTTTAGTGAAGCCATGATATTGTTAGAGAAACCCATAAATGACTATACCTTATAAAAAATGGAAATTTATAAATAGTAATACAATGAAAATTCCATTTACCATTTCATTTTTCACAAGGATTTGTAGCAGTGGAGATTCTCATTTTGGAGGTGGATCTTGTTTCGCTTAATACCAGAGCTATGGTTGATCGTTTCTCTTGCCGTTTGGACCAGGTAGATCTCCATCTATCCTTCTTTAAATTACATGGTTTAATATTCATTTCTATAGAAGCATTTAATTTAAAAAATGAAGCCCTAGTTTGCTCCAAAAAAGATCAAATCGACCTCTATAAAAAATGATGGGAGTAAGACATTCTTTGTGCAAAAACGTTTTATAAAGTGATAGCCAACATGCCAACGCTTTGACACTTGGGTGGATGGGTCGTTTTTGTTAAAGAAGTCATAGAAAACTCAAAAAATGCGTCCACGCAACCATTATGGACATCATCTTAATTAAAAACGTTTTATTGTTGCTTGATGTTTATTGAATGGTAAAGAGAGGGCGTGGTATTTTTGAACAATGTGGGCATTAGTTTTCATATTTTTAAATTGTTTAAGAAATTGCTGAAATTGCCAAAAAAGATTGAATAATAAAATTCTTTGTTCTTTTGTTGTAGGTGATTTCGGCGACCATGATAGAGTGGAAAGAACGAGAGCATGAGATTGATGACTTGGCTACCTTGGGGAGTCCTTGCATGTGGGCCGCGTTGAGATCTTGTGGCTTACTAAAATTCTTCAAATTGCAAAAAATGAAGAAGGAGATTTTGTTGCTTGAGCACATGATCAAATTATGGGATGTCGCGGAGCAAGGGTTCCGGATTGGAGCACAGCCTCTAACCATCGAGTTGGAAGATGTGTATTTCTTGACTGGCCTCTCGAAAAGAGGGGTTCCTATATCCTTTTCCGGACAGAGGGCGCTTCCCGAGAATGTGGGCATGTATCTGGCACGCCATTGTGTCCCAGGGGCAAGACTGGTGGGGGGTAGGATCCCTATCAAGGATATCCGAGAGTTACCCCTCCTGTCCATTTTGTTTTCCATCACTAGCGTGACGGGAAGTACTAGCACACATCTAGCATCAAGATTGCAGGTGGCTTATGGCATACAATGTTTGGAGCCAACACTGTTTAACTGGAGTGTAGGGTTCCTTCGGAATGTGAAGGAACAGGTTTCACGGTGTAGGATGGGAAAGAAACAGTTCAGATACAGCTCTTTTCTGGTCTCATTTTTCTTAGAGCACATCCCCCAGATGCAGCCTCAGATAGCAATGGCAATGCGACCAGTGGATGAACCACGGATGGAGAGGTGGACTAGTCTGTCTCTGAGGCTAGTAGCGGAGTCAGAGTTCTGTTTCACCGGGGATTTCTTTGCTTGGATGAGACGGAAATATATCTGGATAGAAGACTTCCTGTAGGCTAAGGTGGATTTATGCGGGAGCATGGATTTGATTCTACCCGCGAGGGAAGATTGGGATGCGTCGGGTAAGAGATTGAGCAACACCTTGTCTAGTTTTTGTTTTTTAAGTTTTTAATGTATATATATATATATATATATATATTTTTGGGTATGTAGAAGAGTTTTTAAAAGATGTATTGTTTTCAACATGTAGACAAGGGAGCAGTGCGCCCGACCGATATACCGATACCAGGATGTCGTGGGGGTGCTCTGGTTGTAGCAGATCTGGGAGTACTAGTGATAGGTCTTTGGGAGGTTGAAAGAAACCTCCAAGGCCTCACGATGGGCATTCCTCCTCTACGGAGGGGAGAAGTGCCTTTACATCTGCAGAGGCACATTGTGGGAGTGCCAGAGAATGTCAATTCTCTACTGAGACGTGTATTGTACGCAGTTATATGTTACTCCCAGCACAATGTAGTGCAGGGAGATTAGAGTCTCTCTGGTGATCGTATTTTTGTATGCCTTGTCAGGCGACGTTGTATGGGTGTAAAGACCCAACATTTTTCTCTTCTAAATACTTTTTTGATGTAATCAAAACATTTCAGTCATGCTATGTATATATATATACAGTTCCAAGTTTTTACAGTGCCAAATGATTTGTACATGATGATGCCTTTAATGTGATGTGTTTTAATTTACATGTGATGTACAATTTTTCTTTCCTTAAATCTTATATATGGGCGAGATACCGATCCATGATGTAATTGGCTAACGAATCCGAAACACCATTGAGTTCTCTTGGAATGTGTCTATATTCAATGTAATCAAACATTCGTTCAAGATGGAAAACTTGTAGGTGGAGACGTAGTAGGATAGGATTACGGATAGCATAGATTCGATTGAGTTGATAGACCACGAGTTGGGAGTCTAAGTAAAAAATGATACGAGAGATACCTAGGGAGGAGGCTTGGGTCAAAAGTCCGATGACAGCATGATATTCTGCCATGTTATTAGTCACTGTTCCTAAGCAAATACCTCCTGAACTCACCACCTCATCAAATTGGTAAATAACCCATGCTGCCGAAGCAATGTTCCAGGTATGTCGACTAGTGCCATCCGCAAACCTGAAAAGATAGGAAAGGAAGATGTCATCTGCACATGAAAACACGAGGCACAGTTATGAGTGGCAAAGGTAAAGACTCGAGCATGCGAAAGAAACAGATACACCAAACTAAAATATAATAATGTACAAAGTACACATGCTGGGTGATCTAGGCATAGTACTTTTTAAGGTAAATCCCGTTCCGGGGCTCTCCTAGGGAAATTCCATCATAATCTACTAACTCGTAGGTGCCTCTATGTAGAACATGTTTCATGATGTAAGGGCCATGCCACAAAGGTTCTAACTTACCTGTCCCCAATTTGTCATGAGCTTGGTCATAGACGAGGACTAAGTCTCCTTCTGCAAAAGTCCGGGGATGGACGGATTTGTCGTATTGATTTTTAATTCATTTTTTATGTGCCTCGTTAACAAGAACGACATCATGATGTGTTTCGTCCAGTTTGGATAGATATAAGAAACATTCTTCTTCGGCAGAAGTATGGGGTAGGAGTTCTACTTTAAGTTTGAGAGATGGAATCTCACACTCGATTGGTAAAACGGCTTCGATGCCATACACCAACTGGAAAGGAGTAAATCCAGTTGCGGTTTTCACGGAAGTACGGTAAGCCCAGAGAGAGGAAAAAAGTTGTAGATGCCACGATGTCTTGTTTTCCCCTACCATGCATTGAATCATGGTTTTTAGGAATTTGTTGATGGCCTCAACTTGTCCGTTGGCCTGAGGATAGTAAGGGGATGCGTTTTCATGGCAAAAACCCAATTTGACATGCAATTCGCTCATCATCTGGTTCTTAAAGTGTGCATCGTGATCAGTGACAATGGCGCGTGGTACACCAAAATGAGTTATGATATGGTTAAAGAGAAACAGAGCTGTGGTACGACCATCATTGAGAAAGGTAGGCATAGCCTCAACCCATTTTGTAAAGTAGTCAACGACGACGATTATATAACCGTGCCCCCCGGTTGAGGTAGGCTTACATTGCATGAAATCGATACCCCACTTGGCGAAGGGGCCGATGGCGATAATGGGGTGAAGCTTAGTAGGGTGGGTGCATGCCTTCTTGTTATAGACTTGTCAGGGTGGGATTTTTTTGACTGCCTCAATACAATCTTTGAAAATCAAGGGCCAAAAGTAGCCAGCACATAGGATTTTTTGGGTTGTGGCCATCCCAGAAAGGTGACCGCCACAGGTGCCAAGGTGACAATCGTTCAGAATACGTTCCGCCTCTTCATGAAACAGGAATCATCGAAGGATAGTATCAATACCACAACGATACAGGGTGTCGTCGACGATAAGATAACGACGAGAATGGTGGCAAATATGTCGACGCTCTTCACGGGAAGTGTTAGGCTGAAAGAATTGGGTTTGGAGGTAAAGGAGGATGTCTCCATACCAATGATCAGAGGTGCTGATGAGGAAAAGAGTTTCATCGGGGAGAGAATCTCTAGGTTCGATGTCTTCATCAGTATGAGGGAGAACATAGATAAGCTCCACAAACACCAGGGACTTTTTGGCTTTGGACTTTGTAAATTCAAGATCGAATTCCTGAAGGATGACGATCCATTTAGAGTATTTTCCCCCAAGCACTTGACATGTCAGGACATGGTACATGGGGTTTGAGTCCGCAATCACCGTGGTGGTGCGTAGTAAGATGTAATGGTGGAATCTCTGGACAACAATGACGGTTGCCAGAGCCAGTTTCTCTACATGTGAATATCGGAGTTCGGGTCTAGATAGACTCTTGCTCAGGTAATAGATCACATGTTCTTCACCGTTGGGGTCCTCCTGAACTAACACCATTGCAATAGTGGAAGTGGAGGCGGCTAAGTAAAGCATGTAGTCCTTTGTATACTCTGGAGGGTACAACAAAGGTGTGTGGGTCAAGGCGTGCTTGAAAGCATCAAATGATCGTTGAGCGATGTCATCCCAGATGAAAGGGGTGTTTTTTTGTAGCAACCGCATGAATCCTTTAATTATCTTAGCGTAGTTACAAATGAAGCGGCGAAGGAAGTTTTCTTTGCCTTGCAAATTTTGGATTTGGGTTAAATTGGTAGCTGGGGGTAAGGCTAGAATAGCCTTAATATTTAAGGGGTCCACCCTAATCCCATCTTTAGAGACAATGAAACCGAGGAGTCAACTGGATTCGACAACAAAAATACACTTATGTGGGTTTAAGCGGATACGGTAGAACCGACATCGAAGAAAAATAGCCCGTAAGTGATCAACGTGATCGGATCGATTGGATGAGTGGGTTGGTAATTCGTCGAGGTAAGGCTCTGCGATATGCTTGATATCATGGAAAGCATACGACATGGCTTGCTGGAAAGTAGCACTAGCATTTTTGAGACCAAAAGGTAGCTTTCGATAGGCGAAAGTTCCCCATTGGAAAATAAAGGTTGTCTTATGTTGATCAACAAGTAAGATTTCAATCTGGTTATATCCAGAGAAGCCATCCATGAAAGAGAATATTACACTCCTAGTGCAATTATCGATGATTTGGTCAATGAAGGGTGTAGGGTAGTTGACCTTGGGACAAGATTTGAGATCCCGATAGTCAACACAAACATAGATGGTTCCTTGTTTTTTGGCAACTGGAACAAGGTTGGAGACCCATTCTGTCAAAGGGACAGGATAGATAAAGCCAGATTTTAGAAGTTTCTCAACTTCTACCTTTATGGCTGCGATTTTCTTGGGATGAACCAGGCAGACTTTTTGTTGAACAGGTTTCGCACCAGGGTAAGTCTTGATTTCATGCACGACGATCAAAGGGTTGATCCCTGGCATTTCCTTGTAGCTCCAAGCGAAGACATCGTGAAATTCTTTAAACAAAGTGGTGTAAGAGACCACTTCTTCAGGTGTGCAATTAGCACCAAGGTTAATGTTTTCCACGACACCTTCTTTGATCAAAATATCAATAACGATCGTGGTAGAGATGTTACCCACATTCCCCTCAGAGAGAGTATCTTGTGTGAGGATGGGAGATTGCAGAGCATTGGTAACATCGGGAGGGAAGACAGAGTGTATGTCTTGGTGAATTTCTTCCAAAGGCAGAAGAAAAGAGGATCAATGATGGTTATCATCCCAAGGCACGTCGTCAATGCTAAGAATTTCCATAATAGATTTGTGAGAAGGGAAAATTTGGGAAATGTAATCGATTGCAGATGATAGGGGATCCAACCATGAAGGCATCGAGTAGGCATCAGGTGCCAATGAATGTGGGTTTTCTGGAGAGGGAGAGGTGGATTGAATAGCTACGTATGCGGCTTCGGCTGGGCTAAGTGGCATAGTGTCACTGAGCACATCGAATTCCATAGGACTAGGTACAACCCAAGGATCAGAGGATTCCAAGGATTGATAAGGCATAGTCGAGATCATATTGACGGTGGAAATATGATGCGCGGTAGGTGGAAGTGGTGTAGGGAAGGTACCCATGAGGCTAGAATCTTTCAATAAGCCAACACCAACACTTTCATACGTAACTGGGTGGTCTCCCAAAAAAGGAATGTTGTTGGTGACAGGGGCGCGAGTGTCGGTTGTGAAAAAATCGAGTTGATCGATAGTGACAATTTTGCCTTGATGGGGGAATTGTACACATCGAAACACCGACAAGGCGACCAAAGTCATAGCGTAGAACCAACTTCTTCCAAGTAGTAGGTTGTAATCGAGGGGGGCATCGACCACCTCGACGTCAACGGTAACAATTTTTCCACCCAACTGAACAGTTAAGGATTGTAACATTCCGTGAGGATGAAAACCTCGCCCATCAAAAGTGCATAACATCGTAGGGAATTTGTTAAGGGTAGGTGATTTTAAGCCTTTCCAACAAGCTAAAGACATGACACAAGTAGAGGCTCCCTCATCCAAGATAGTTCGGTGGATTTGTTGATTGTGAACAACAACATCGATTTGAAAAGCTAGTTGGTGAGATAGTCGGGGTTGATGATTATCCAGATTAAATGTGAGGTTATTTGATGAATCAAGATCGAAAGCAACGATGGTGGCTAAGAGCATTCTACGTTGGCTGGGACAATGTTGTAGAACTTCCAGAGAAGACATAGCACACGGTGCTTGAGCCAAATCTTCAACAATGTTGTAGTTTTGGGCAGCCCGCGAACTAGGATTAAAGGTAGATTTCCAGATAGTGTATTTGGGAGGGCGTAAAATGGAGTCAAACGAAGGTTTCTCAATCTGAAGTGGCTTGGATGAAGGGCTAGAATATGGAGGACTAACGGAAGATGGTAATGGGTCTGGTACGAAACCATTAGTAGTCTTCGACTTATCAGGTTTAATCGGTGTGTCATATGTTGCAGAGCGAGTGGTCAGATAAATCCCGTTAAACATGTAAATGTGGGCACTTGTCGAGGCCTCATCATGGGATTGGTTGGAACTGCCCCTTGTAGTGGGGGTTTGAGAAACCAAAGATTGTTGCTGTGGAAAAGGCTGAGTAAGCACGACGGGCTATGAATTTCCCTTAAAAATTTTGGCCACTTCATCGCGATGTGGACAGTCTCGAGTGTAGTGATCGTCACCACAAATGAGACATGGGAATTTCGGTTTTCATTGTGGTTGTTTTCCGGCAGCAGGGGTTTGTGGTTGATTTTTTGGTTGTTCGTTGTTGTTGTTTTTCTTTGGTTTATTTCTCGCTTTCTTCTTTCCCCCAAGTTGTTGTGAAGGAGTCGATTGGACTGCATTCACCTTAGAGACCTGAGTTTGAGGGGGGGTAGGAGAGGGTGTAGTCGGACTGGGAGCATCCGTCGAAGCGGGCCGTTGAGTTTTTCCAGTTGATTGGGAAGTAGATTGGGTTTTGATGAAGCCAATAACTCCATCCGTGTACGAGGCAAACAATGGTTTGGATGGATCATTAGTGGCACATGTAGAATTCGGTATGAACTCGTATAGAGTACCAAACTGCGAATAAACCAAGTCTAAGTACTGAGCCCGAGAAATAGATTCTTCCTCGGTGACTACACCACCCATGGCAACATCATAAGTGATCTGGGGTAACAATGATTTAGTGAACCATTCCACTAATAATTGGTCAGGAATGACCGCTTTGATTAGCCTTCGTCGTCGTCTCCATTCATGAATATGATCGGAGATATGTATGGAGGTTGTCCGACGAAGGGAGGTTAATAGTTCAGTATCCGTCTCGTATCGAATGGGTAGTTGGAAGTGTGTGAGGAAGGACATGGCGAGGGAGTTGAAATCGTGAAAAGAGGCATGTGGTAGTTCAATATACCATTTTGTTGTGGAACCCGTAAGTGTTCGTTGAAAAATATGCAAACGTATAGAATCGCCCATGAGGGAGTTGGATGAACACCACAAATGGAAAGTCATCACATGGTTGTTTGGGTCTTCTCCATACTTTCCGTCGAATTTTGGGATATCAGAAGGAAGTTTAGCTGGAATAGCTGGCCAAACTGGAGAATGAAAAATGGGATCATTCGTTAACCGAGACAATTCTGGAAGGTCTAGGGTTGCTAGAAAAGGTAGTTGTCGGTTAACTTGTGGGTAATACTGGTGTGGCATGGGGACACCAGTAGGACCGTACACTGGGTTATGTGGATAATTGTAACTAGTGGGCCCTCTTGTATAAGGTTGGTGTTGACCAGGGTACACAGGATTTGAGGTGTTTTGAGAAACATGTGTGAGCGGAGGATAACCAGATGGGTTTTGAGGATTATAAGCTAGATTTGGCGTTTGTCCATAAGGGGGTTGTTGTGGAGCTTGAGAATTGTGTCCTGCCGAGAATTGTGGGTTTCTTGGAAAAGGGATATTCCACGGATTAGGTGTGGTAGACACATTTTGTCCATACGGTTGATGGTAGGCTCCAAATTGAGGCTGCCCTCCAAATGGAAGTTTTCCTCCGGTGGGAGGATGCCCCCCAGCTTGAGGTAGAGTTCCAAGAATTTGAGAACCAGACGTAAATGACTGACCGATACCGCTGAATGGATTAAGACCACCAAGACCGGTCCCTCCGGGTTATTGGATAGGTATCAAACTTCCCAACATAACTTGGGTAGTAGTGGCAGTGGTAAAATTCAGTGCTCTGTACCCAAAAGGGAGTGATGATGTAGGTCTTGGTGTTATTGGTGTGCCAATTTCATCTTGGCTAACCACCGCATTACCGGCAGGGATAGTCGGAATGTGAGGGACCATTGTGGAATGGACCGTCTGGGGAGGAAAATTAGACCTTGGGCCAATGGATGATGTGTTCAGACCGACGGATGGTGTGGCCGTAAAAATGGTGGTACCGATAAAATGGTTTAGGGGTATGGTGTAGGTAATAGGTGCGTCGACACCTATTCCTGCTCCATAAAGATCCTGCACCATACGCGGTGGACTTCGAACAATGTCTGCGGTCCAAAAGGGGTCGTCAGCTAAAGGGTTTGAATGAGACCCAGTCAGAATGTCAGAAGGATTGACGATGACAAATTCACCAACTGAATTTAGTTGGAGGACACGTCGTTCATATCCCTCCGAAATGCGTAAAGCTTCTGGAGACTCTGAAACAATTCGAAAATTCTCCAAAGGAGTGGGAACTTCTTCTTGGGAAGTTGTAGTGTCTTGAACCTCGCTCTGTTGAGGAGATTCCTCCATAGAATGAGGGGGTAAAGGGGTTTTCCCTTCCATATTTTCTAGAGGAATTCCCTGTAGCCTCCGTGAATGGCGTGGAGGGTCGATGTTGGCGAAAAAGAGTCGGCGGAAAAGATCTATGGCCAACTACCAAAAAGAAACAACATACGCTAATAGAATCTAAGAATCACAACCAAGAAAATAGGACCTTCTCTCGATGACCGTACTACTTGGTGATGAAATCCAACTTCGCGTGATCAAGTCAAGAAGGGGTGGGGATATGGTGGAACAGTTACAATGGCGACCTACTTAATGGACTTACGCCTTGGTGCAAGCTTCCACGCAGTATTTGTGGATTTACCCTCCAAGGAGCCTGAGTGAGTTTGACCAATGTCTACTCCAGGTACAGTGAGACTTCCCTTCACTGTCACCTTGTGTAAGACCCTAAAGATTACGGCCACTAAGGTTACCAATTCACAGTCAGCCCCTGGGCGGGTACAATCGACAGTCCGATCCGAATGTAAGGGCATGGTATCTAGCCCGAAATCAACTTGAAAGGCTTCCACTCAGTAATTGTGGATTTACCTTTAAGTGATCCCCATAATACGATCTGACCACTACAATTAGTCAAACCACAGAGGGATAATCTTTGTATCTTTCCCGAATGCGACCTCGTGCGTAACCCCTGTGTGAGAGGGGGATCTCAGGCAGACTTATACGATAATTGGATTTGAATCTCCCTAGCTCAGGATGTTAATGTTTGTTTTGAAAACTTTGGAGAGTTATGCTCACAGCCTAATCCAAAGTACTAAGCCTAGTCTACTGTTGGTGGAGGATCCTAGAAAAGAAAATGTTCTAAATAGTTTTTAATTAGCGTTCATTTTATAGCTGTTCTTTACTCAAAAAGGGGTGCATGGAAGTGAAATGGATGGAAATATGACTCAGTCCCCAAAAAATGCATCAAAGATGATAAGCATTCATTTCTTTTCGATGAACATCTATCTGAGGGAGAGAAAGAGATTTCTTTCCACTAACAAGCACTAATAAAGAATGTCCTCAAACGGATTTTCTTCAATCAAATCCGATACAGTGGTGCTAAAACTTTTTGAAATACCTTCTAATATGTAAAATCAATCATGCAGATGTTTCTTTATTGTTTGTATGTGAATAATGGTTAATTCAAAACAACGCTCATCTTGCTAATTATATTTTTGGATCAATGAAAATCAAACCAACACAAGCAGGTTTCGTACAAACAATACACCCTCTCATTGTGATAAAAACAAGAAGCGAAAGAAAAGAAAAAATCAAAGAAAAATCAAGAACTTCACACCAAAAGAAAATTCAAAGAACAATAACCTTAACTAGAACCAAATGAAAATATCCGTAGGCTTCTGATATCCTTCACCAGAGTTCCTCGCTCAGTAAAAAAGGAGATAACAAAAATGCATTGGTTTCAAACTCCCAATCAACAGAAAAACTCAAAAACAATGAAGAAAGCTACAAAATCTAAACAACAAGGTGTTTTTTCTTCAAAAAGAAAGTTGTCAAAGTTGAAAAGGAAGAAGCATTGACTCACAGGGAGGCTCAACAAGTGAAACACAGAGGTAAAACCCTGAAAAGAGTAATTCTGGAAAGTTTTTTGGCCAAAAGAGGGCTGGCACTCTGTTGTAAAGGGAAAGGAGCGTTATAGCGCTCTGTGTAAGGCACTCAGGGAGTGCTGGCGCTCTTTTAACACAGGCACAGGGGTGCCAGGTTAAAAAATCTCCTAAAAGTGTCAAAAAATCCAAAAATTGCAGTCTAGTCTCGACAATCAAGCTGAGTGCAATGGGGTAGGGAGTCAATCAACTCATGAAATGAGTCAAAAATGGGTGAACCAGGTCTGAAAACAATCAAGGGGTAATACAAGGTCTATGAGGAGAAATCAAAACAAAAAGTTTCGATTCGAGGACTCCCCAGTGGAGTCGCCAGTTTCTGTTGTAGGACAATCTCCCTGTGGACAGGTAAATTGCCTCAAAGAGATAAACCCTTTACTCTAAGACAAAAAGTGCTTAACGTGGACACTGACTTCCTTTTAGATCTATACAAACTAATGAATGAGGAAGAAGGAGAACATAAGTACCTTTTTATCGACATTTTTCCCTGCACGCTCCGAGTTGAGCGCCAATATTTCGCTCATTGATGAGCCCTATAGACAAACAAAGTACGACCACTTCCTACTCTATTGATATTAGCTTGAAAATAGATCTATCTATCAATGATGAGTTCATGTAATATCAGACACAAACTAGAAAGAAACAGGCCAAGCATGTCATATTAATGAGAACAACAATAGTAGTACTTACAATCGTAGATGCGAATGCGATAGCTTCATCAAGTCCCCTTTGTCTAACCCTTGCTCAAAAGATCCATGACCTGGATGATAGCATCTTCACTGATCACTCTCCTTCAGTTCACTGTGTGTTTCCTATGAGATCATAGGTTTCATGCTTGCAATTCTCCCCCCTTTCCACCATCATAGAGCCTGCTTATATAGGTTAAGAGAGGCTTAACCTCTTGAGGTATCTTTAGGGTAGGTTGAGGAATTCCCTCCTTAGATCAGGGATCTTCTGATTGAACCAAGAATTCGAATGCAACTGCCTTCCAAACTTGAAATATTCTCCCCTTATTCTCCTCAACAAATCAACCACTTCCCAGATTAGACAACGCTCCATCAAAAGGGGTATCAGGGCGCTATAACGCTCTCTCGTAGGCTCAAGGGGAGTGCCAGCACTTCAAATATGGGTAGCACTCCTTCAGAGGGGTGATTTGGTGTTATAACGCTCCCCAATACCTTATGGGGGAGCGCCAATGCTCCTAAGGCTGATGTAGGGGAGTGCTCTCCCTTAAAACCCTAGTTTAAGAGCTCCTTTCAGGTGGCAAGAGATTCTTGACTTCAGTTGATCATTCTCCTTCCTTCAACTTAGGTGTATGAGGTATTCTAAGTGTCTCCTTGGTGTCATCATCATGGCAGTATGCTTTGTTTGATGTTTGCGACACTTGTGAACAACATGCGACAGTTGCGAGGAACATGCGACACTTACGACAGTTGAGAGGAACATGCGACACTTGCGACACTTATCGAAGCGAGAAATATTGAGGTGTAACACCTTTTGGATTGTTGCAAAAAGAGGTTTACATGATTGGATTAAGAGGGAAATCATGTAACAGTCCAAGGAATTCATAGAGCCATGGTTGTTAGAGAAATCTCAGCCATGCAACTGAAGAAGTGTTACAGGAAAGGTTGTCAGTTAATTGCAGTCCGTGTGGGAGAAGCATCCAGTGATGTAGTCTCAAATCTAGAAGACCATGAGGTACTCACCGAGTTCAAGGATGTATTTTAGGAGGTACCTGGACTACCTTCGAAGAGGGACATCGATTTTTCTATAAATTTGATGCATGGAGCAGCTCTAGTTTCGAAGGCTCCATATAGAATGAGTACGCCAGAGTTGAAAGAGTTGTTGTTAGCGTTAGAAGTCACTATTGGATTTCTACAGAAGAAGAGCCCAACTCCCATCAGTTTATGTCACTAATAAATTTAATGGGTGATCAAATGGGTAGAGACCCAAGAAGGTATCACTCTAACTCAGGGACCAGGCCTAGTATGTAAAGAACAAAGGAGGTCTTGATCTAACTTCCGTCAGTGAGTTGATTGTAAAATGAGTAGGTGGAAGACTTGGTGAGATGAGTGAGCAAGACTGCCTCGGGCATCAGGCCTTTCAACAGCTTGAGGAAGAAAATCTCAGAATACAAGATCCTCTTGGTTCTGAGTTTCGGGGAACTGAAGGGTGACTTGACTGGATCCTCCAATTCCAAATCATTCAGCATTGAGAAAATACAAGAACTGATTAGAGACAATGCAACTATTACAGTGATCCAACCTACATCATCCTATAACAACGCAACTCGACTGGATCCTCCAATTCCGAGCTGTTCTAACACAGTGTAAACAAAGAGATGGAAAGAAGATCACATTCATAAGGCAAGAAGTCTCAAGTGCCAATACAAAACCAGACCAACCAGTGCTTCGTTAGAACTTTACAATCGGGAGCCTAGCTCAACCATCGATAGATTACAAAATGGATAAAATGCCTACATATACTCAAAACAAAACAACAACAGCGAAAATGAGACACTTCATTAAAAACATTGTGTCTGCATGTCTTCTGGCAGTCTGCGCATGCAGACTCTGGATGACTGTGCACTTATGACAGACACAATCAGACTCCTGACTGTCCTGCAGATGAGTCGACCTGCTTTTAATCCTTTTCCAGACTTTCCATTTATGGTGAAGACGATGTCTAACCACTTCCAACAACTTCAATAACTTCTTTCCTTGGATCAGGAACAATCCGGGTCAACTCTTCCCTCTGGGATGTGGAGGTCTCTTCATGGTGTCACCTAGATCAGATGAATGGTCTAATGGATAGGGCATGGAGGATATGGCATGCTTGGCGTGGAAAGGGGAAAGGGAGTGATCATGGAAACAACAGGGGTGAGACACATGGCAAGAAGAAGGGGCAAAGGTGATGGGATAAAGTGGTAATGGGGGACACATTATTTATGGGAGGCTGATGTGGAAGGGAGTGGAACAGATGTCGGAGGATGAGGAGGGGATAAAGGGAATGGGCCCCATCACGCGGTTAAGTGGAGAATATATGGTAGGGGAGAAAGAGGTACAGAGGGAGACATGACAGGAAGGGGGCCCCATGTCAATACCACACCATTCCGGACCCCCCCCCCCCCCCNTATTAAAGGTAGAATGGCAGAGGGGGTCCGGAATCACTCGAGCGTCGTTGATCTAGGTGCCTCGATCTTGACCGTTTGAGAGATGCACACCCAATTCCAGACCCCCCCCATTAAAGGCAGCATGGAGAGGGGGCTCCAGAATGAAACCTCAGTCGCAGATCTAGGCGGGCAGATCTCGATCGTCCGAAACCGCCTACTCATAAAAATGACATGCCCACCCTCTAAACTTTGGAAAAAGGAGCTTTTTGAATCTCTTTCTTTTCCCAAGGGGACACTTCTTTCAGGAGAGCACCCTCTACAAGATTATGTTCTAACATTAGGCTCCATGGGGGATGACACGCCCCCTGCGGGCTGCGAGGACTCTTTTATAGCTTCAGTGCCTTGATGATGGGCTATGGAGTCATTATTTAAACTTAAAGATAAAATAAAAAAATATATATACAACCGCAGATGAGCCATGCGTGGCTCAAGAAAACCATATTTTCAGGAAATGCCCATTCAGAGGGCCATTGAAAACTTCCTGATCCTTCAAATCTCGCAACCTATAGGTATTATTTGAAAATACTTCAAAGATTTTGAAGGGCCCGACCCATAGGGCTTCAAATTTGTCATGTTTTCCCTTGTCTTGTTTACGACCATCCCATTTCAGCACCAAGTCTCCTATCCGAAACTCTTCCTTCTTGGACTTTTTGTCAAAAGCCTGCTTGATCTTCTGCTGATGGTCCTGAATTCTATTCATCACTTGCTCTCTGGCCTGTTGAACTTCTACCAGTTGATGAATTCTTCTGATCATATCATCAGGCTCTTCTTGATAATCCTAGAAGAACTTTGCTACAAGAATGGCTAGCTCTGAAGGGAAAAAAACTTCTTCTCCATAAACTAATTGGAAAGGGGAGATGCCTATAGATCTCTTTGTGGTCACTCGATCGACCCATAGAGCAAATTTCAACTTTGAATCCTAGGCCTTTTTGTTGTCCTCCAATAGTCTTTTGATGATCCTTATCAGGATTTTGTTGGAGGACTCTGCTAAACCATTGCCCTAGGGATAATATGGGGTGGAGTGAATAAGTTTGATCCCGAATTTCTCACAGAACTTGTCTAACAGCTCAACCTTAAAAGAGGCAGCGTTATCAGTGACAATCTTGTTTGGGTAGCCGAATCTTGTGATGAGGTTTTCCAGGAATCCAATGATTACCTTATGGGAAGCACTCCTGGTGGGAATAGCTTCTATCCACTTAGTAAAGAAATCCGTGGTAGTTAGGACCCATCTGTGCTGCCCATTAGAAGCAGGGTGGATTTCTCCAATAAAATCTAGGCCCCATTGCTGGAAAGGTCCTGAAACAACTACAAGCTTTAAAGGTAGAGATTTAAGTTGTTGCTTTCCTAAAGATCTTTGGCATTTGATGTAGGCTCTGACCTTTCTGCATACGTCAGTGAATAAGGTGGGCTAGTAATACCCAACGCTGAGGATTTTGTAGGCTGTGGTCTTCCATAAATGATGCCCTCCACATAGGCTACTGTAAAATTCAACAATGATCCTGTCAGCCTCTTGTGGATTCATACATTTCAAAAGCACCCCCAGGGGTTCTTTCCAATATAAAACTTGATTGACAAGGTAGTATCCGATTGCTTTGAGCTTCAGAGCTCTTGCCTTGTTTCTTTGTAGGACATCTGGAGGCCGCAATTCTTGTAGAAAATATATGACATCCTTATACCAAGGACATCGAGCCAACGGGGGTTATGCTTGAGGGTCCACATCAGACAACGGATCCTGTTGATTTACTGAGCATTCATTGATGAAACCTACCCCCAAATATTTGTAATTTGCTTCAGCCAACAACTTGGCTAAACCTTGACCTTTGATTAATTTGGTAGGCCTTATTTCCAAGTCAAACTCAAGGATCTTGGCTATCCACTTACTCCTCCTCCCGTCTATATCAGGCTGAATAAGAATGTCCTTAATAGCGGTTGAGGAGACATAGGCAATGATCTTCGACTGTGGGACATAGGTTCTAAAGGTTTTGAGAGCCTTTACCAGGGCATAGGCATGCTTGTCCATAATGTTGTACCTGACCTCGACATTCCTTAGGGCTCTGCTAAAATATGCAATAGGATGCTCTAGCCCAGCCTCATTTGTCTGTAATAAAACAACAACCACTGTGTCAGATGAGGCGAAGGAGAAAATACGGAAATCCTTTGAGTAATCGGGACCGATAAGCACAGGAGCTTCTGTCAAGGCCTTCTTTATCTGCTCAAAGGAATTTTTAGATTCAGAGGTCCACCTCACTTCATTTTCCTTTCTCAACATGGCTGTTATAAGATTTACCACCTCAACAAAGTTAAGAACAAACCTCCTTAGAAAATTAATCTTACCAAGGAAAGACTGGACTTCTTTCCTGGATCTTGGGATTGCCAAGGCTTGGATTGCTTCAATTCTTCTAGGATCAATTTTGACTCCTTCTGATGATACTATGTGGCCCAGTAACCTTCCCTCCTTCATGGCAAACATAGATTTTTTGGGATTCAATGAGAGGCCAAAACTCCTGCATTTCAGAAAAACTTTCCTGAGATGACAACAATGTTCTTTATCAGATTTGGAAAATATTGTTATGTCGTCCAGATAGATGACCACAAACTTATCCTTTTCCCCAATGAAAGTTATTTCCATGGCTTGTTGAAATGTTTCCTCTGCATTCATCAATCCAAAAGGCATTTTAGCATACATGAATGTGCCCCATGGAGTGGTAAATGCCATCTTCTCCCTGTCCTCAGGAAGAACAGAGATTTGATTGTAGCTAGAGAAGCCATCAATCATGGATATCCTGGATACTCTTGTTACCCTCTGCAATATGTGTTCCATCTTTGGTAAGGGGTAATTGTCCTTTCGTGAGCTCCTGTTCAGGTTTCTAAAATATACACAGAGTCTAATTTCTCCACCCTTATTCCTTACAGGGACCAAGTTGGCCACCCACTCTGAATATCTCAATGGCACAATGATCTGGGCATGTAGCAACTTCTTCACTTCTCTCTCCATGATAGGCAACAACATAGGATTGATATGTCTTAGCTTCTGCCTAAATGGCTTCGCCTCCCTTTTCAACGAGATTTTATGCTCAATGACAGAAGTGTCATAAGTTTTGAGATCTTCATAGGTCCAGGAGAAAACATCAACAAAATCCCTCAATAGTTCAGCGTATTCAACCCTCTGTTCCTTCATCAGACTCCTTGACAATCTGAAAAACTTGGGTTCATTCTCAGTGCCAATGTTGCACTGAGTTGTATCAGCATCATCCTTTGAGATTTTCCCTTTTAATACCACGTCATTTCTATCAAAAATCCTTTCCAAAGGAACCAGTCCTCTAGGAATATGATTGCTGGGCAGTTGCACAATGTCACGCTCTGCAATCTTACTCAGAAAATTACCACCATCAGGCCTTTCTTCAGAAACAGAGTCTTGGTCAATATGCATCTCTGAAAATTCTTCAACAGTCTCCAATAATCTTTTGATCTCAAGATCATCATCGAACACCTTCCAATGTTTGACATTGTCAAGTATGGAGGGATTGTATTTTACTTCTACATCATATCTGAATTTAGGTGGCAAGGACACTTTGAAATTGCTTGCTGATGTAGCCAAGGAATTTGCCACTGTGTTTTTCTCTCTTGGGATGAAAGAAATGTTAAATGCTGAGAAGAAATTGTCGATTAGGTCCCATACCTCATTTCTGTAATTCCTGAGTCGAGGATGATTGGCTTGATAAGCATTTATGATCTGCTGTACTATCATTTCTGCATCCCCGAACACTGCTACCTCATAAATTCCCATTCCCTTTGCAACTCTTAATCCTAGAACAAGAGCTTCATATTCTTCCACATTGTTGGTTGCTTCAAATTCTAGCTTGTATGACAGAGATATGGTTTCTTGAGAAGGTGACACAAAAAATACTCTGGCACTAGCGCCTTCCCTGGAAGAGGCTCCATCAAAAAACATTTTCCAGACGGAGGTGATGGGGGGAGAAAATTCATGAGAAGTAGTGGGCTTCTTTCTGAGTTTTAGAAGAGGTTCGGGAGCATTATTGAGTTGCAGTAGACTGGAACCTAAATTAGTATCAAGGGAAAATATATGATGGTTTCTAGGATTGGCTTCATCACTGATTATATAGGCCAGCTGGGCTTCTCTGTATAGTCTCCTATGTTCTCCTCCAAACACAGGAATAGTAGCATAGGTTAGGTCCATCTGTAGAGTTCCCTCCATTGTTTTTATCCAAGATCTTGATAACAACATACCAAACTTGGGGGGGACATCGGCCATTACAATGTCCATGACCACACTTTTCATGGGCAATTGAAACAAGGTTACGACCAGGTCTTTGATGACTCCTAGGCATTGAACTTTCCTAGAGCCAAAGAAATAGAGGTCATGATAGGCTCTGGTGACTTCTAGTCCTAATTCTTCCATGATAGTTTTGGGCATGAGGTTTTGGGAAGCCCCTGAATCCATCAAACAGTTGTGCAATACCTCGTCATGTATGTTCAAGGATGTGTAGAAGGGAGGGGATGAATCATTCCTGTCTTCTACCATAGGACCTAGAATGACTGCAGGCTTTTCATCTTGCAAATTGATGGAGTCTGTGGGAAGGCATGAGGCTTCAGACTGTAATAGCTCGAAGAGGCATTTTTTGAACACTTCATGTTTGATCAGTTCGGAGAGGGGCACAAGGATTCTAATTTTCTGAATTTCATGCTTAAAGTTAAAAGAAGATGTAAGCTTTGGGATTTATCTTACTTTAGGAACATGACTCTGGACCATTGGAGAGAGGGGTTGGGCCTTCTTACCTTCATTGTTGTCTGCTTCTTCATTAACAGGTTTCTGTGTTCTAGGGAGCTATTCAGGAACATCAGGTGCTCCTATCTTTTTCTTGGACCTTAGGTTATACCTACTTTGGCTGCTGCTAGCCTTGTCTTCCTTGCTAAATTCATTTAGCTGACTATCCATGAGAGATTCCTCGTATGATGATTGAGTGAGATGAGGAAAAGGAGGAATTTCACCGAAGCAGTGGATTTTGGGATCAAGCCTGTTTGTTTCCCCTTCTTCCTCATCAGTCACAAAATTATTTTGAAGAGGGGCCTACATTTTCTGGTCTTCTCTATCTCTTCCTCTCTAGTCTCTTTGCATAGTCAGGGGAGCAATATTGTTTGGCCTCCTGAAGCTTCCTTTGTTTTCGACATTTTGAGGATTTTTGTATGCCTGCTTTCCCTCCACCTTCATTTTATCCATCTCTATAGAAAGAGACTTCACTATCTTGGTCAATTCATCCACTTGAGGGTGAGTCACAGAGGTGCTAGAAGTTGAGGCTTCAAATCTTCCCTTTCTCCTGTCTGCATCAGTCTTATTCCTCAGTTTGTCAACTGCCAATACATTAGATTCCACCTCTATGGTTGCATCTTGCATTTGAGCTAGGGAAGTAGCTCTTATTTCTCTCAACATAAGACAAAAGTCAGGGTTGAATGCACTAGCATAAGAAATTTTGGCAGAGGCCTCTGTGGGATTTATCTCAGCATGGATCTTATTATACATCTTATTGAATCTTTTGGAGAAATCTGAGACAAACTCTCCTCCCATTTTCTTCAAATACCCGAATTCTGTCATGTAATACATGAAATCCTTCTTATCTCCCCACTACCTTAGGAAAGCACTATCTAGAGCTTCAATCCCAACAATAGATCCGGGGGCCAATCTCCTAAACCACTTCCTCACCTTGACGTCCAAGCTCTGGACGAAGACTCTCATCCAGACATCTTCATTTTCAATATTCAGGTTATCTGCATAACTGTAGAAAGCAACCAGGTGCTCTTCCATAGTTATGTCCTCTTCCCCAGTGAACTTGGGCATATATTTCAAGTAATCTCCAACAGGGAGAGGACTCACAGGTTGAGGTAGGATTAAGGGAGCATATCTGGCAGCTACTATGGCGTCCAATCTATTTAGAGGGGGATTTGCACCAGCCATAGGAACAACAGGTTTGGGGGAACCAGGAGGAGATGAGGTTTGAAGTGGAAAGACAGGAGCTGAGCTTACAGAATGGGAGGGGAACTGCATCAAATCTGGAGAACAAGATTGCGGGCTCAAAGGCACAGAAATTTCCCTTCCCTCAACAACAATAATAACAGGAGGAGGGGTAGTAAAACCCGAGGTAGGAGAATGTTCAGAGGTGATGGGTCTGAACTGGGGTACCACCTTGGGGGAGAGGGGAGTGACAAGAGTTTCTCCTACTAATTCGAGACTAGGAGGAGAAAATCCAGCAGGAACACTCCTGAAATTTAGACTACAAGAAACTCCAACAGATGGCAATAAAACAGGATGAAATGAAGGGGTTGGAGTTTCTACAAAATCTTGAAAATCATGAAAATCACCAGAAATACCTGTTTTAGAAGTAGAAGTACCACCTTCAGAGGAATTTCCCTTTGTAATGATCTTCTCTGGTTCAGCTTTAGGTGGCGCTAACGACAAATGAGGAGTAGACCTTGTGCGTCTACCTCTAGAAGCCACGACTGAAACAATGGAGTCACTTATGTGTTAGAGCCAATGGGGTCGCCCAATAGAGTCGCGTCAGTGGAGTCGCCAGGTGCACAATAGAAATATTGATAGTTCTGATATCTGATGCACCTTTAGAATCAGTTAATCGTTGTCGTTCAATCCCAGGGAAAATATTCAACTTCGTCCCTGGCAGCGGCGCCATAAATGTTAGCGTTAGAAGTCACTCCTGGATTGCTACAGGAGAAGAGCCCAACGGCCATTAGTTTATGTCACGAATAAATTTAATGGGTGATCAAATGGGTAGAGATCCAGGAAGGTATCACTCTAACTCAGGGACCAGGCCTGGTATGTAAAGAACAAAGGAGGTCTTGATCTAACTTCCGTCAGTGAGTTGATTGTAAAATGAGTAGGTGGAAGACTTGGTGAGATGAGTGAGCAAGACTGCCTCGGGCATCAGGCCTCTCAACAACTTGAGGAAGAAAAGCTCAGAATACAAGATCCTCTTGGTTCTAAGTTTCGAGGAACTGAAGGGTGACTTGACTGGATCCTCCAATTCCAAATCATTCAGCGTTGAGAAAATACAAGAACTGATTAGAGACAATGCAACTATTACAGTGATCCAACCTACATCATCCTATAACAGTGCAACTCGACTGGATCCTCCAATTCCAAACTGTTCTAACACAGTGCAAACAAAGAGATGGAAAGAAGCTATCATTCATAAGGCAAGAAGTCTCAAGTGCCAATACATAACCAGAGCAACCAATGCTTCATTAGAACTTTACAATTGGGAGCCTAGCTCAACCATCGATAGATTACAAAATGGAAAAAACGCCTACATATACTCAAAACAAAACAACAACGGCGAAATGAGACACTTCATTAAAAACATTGCGTCTGCATATCTTCTGGCAGTCTGCGCATGCAGACTTTGGACGATCGTGCACTTATGACAGACACAATCAGACTCCTGACTGTCATGCAGATGAGTCGACCTGCTTTTAATCCTTTGTCGGACTTTCCATTTATGGAGGAGACAATGTCTAACCACTTCCAACAACTTCAATAACTGCCTTCTTGGGATCAAGAACAATCTGGGTCAAATCTACCCTTTGGGACGTGGAGGTCTCTTCCTGGTCTCACCTGGATCAGCTGAATGGTATAATGGATAGGGCGTGGAGGATCTGGCATTCTTGGCATGGAAAGGGGAAAGGGAGTGATCATGGAAACAACAGGGGTGAGACACATGGTAAGAAGAAGGGGCGAAGGTGATAGGATAAAGTGGTAATGGGGGACACATTATTTATCGGAGGATGATGTGGAAGGAGGAAAAATAGATGTCAGAGGACGAGGAGGGGCCAAAGGGAACAGGTCCCGTCACACGGTTAAGTGGAGAACAGATGGTAGGGGAAAAAGTAGTACAAAGGGTGACATGACAGGAAGGGGGCCCCACATCAATACCACACCATTCTAGACCCCCCCCTTTATTAAAGGCAAAATGGCAGAGGGGGTCCGGAATTGCTCGAGCACCGTTGATCTAGGTGCCTCGATCTCGACCGTTTGAGAGATGCATGCCCAATTCCGGACCCCCCTATTAAAGGCAGAATGGCAAGGGGGCTCTAGAATGAAACCTCAGCTGCAGATCTAGGTGGGCAGATCTTGGCCGTCCGAAACTGCCTGCTCATTAAAATTATGCTCCCACCCTCTAATCTTTGGAAAAAGGGGCTTTCCGAATCTCTTTCTTTGCCCAAGGGGATGCTTCTTTCAGGAGAGAACCCCCTACATGATTATGTGCTAACAGCTGCAATTGCAGCTTGAAGAGATTTTGAAGAAGGGGTACATTTTCCCCAGCGTGTCACCTTGGGGAGCCCCAGTCCTATTCGTGAAGAAGAAAGATGGGACGTTGAGGTTGTGCATTGATTTCTGACAGTTGAATAAGGTAACTGTCAAGAACAAGTATCCTGTGCCAAGGATTGATGATCTTTTTTATCAGTTGAAGGATGAAAAAATATTTTCGAAGATAGATATCAGATCAAGATATCACCAAATGAGAATAAAGGAGAAGGACATCAGCAAGACCGCCTTTAGAACAAATTACGGTTATTATGAATTCACAGTGGTGCCATTTGGACTGTCAAACACACCTGCTGTTTTCATGTGCTTAATGAATGGTGTGTTCAGGGAATGTTTGGACACGTTTTTCATAGTCTTCCTGGACGACATCTTGGTGTATTCCAAGTCAGAGGAAGAGCATGAGAAACACCTGAGAATGGTGCTGCTAGTGTTGAGAGAACACCAAATTTACGCCAAGCTGAGCAAGTGCTCATTTTATCAAAGGAAGATTCATTACTTGGGGCACATTATATCTAAAGAAGGGATCACTGTGAATCCTGAAAAGGTTGAGGCCATCCAAGAATTGTAAGCACCAAGGAATGTGGCGGAGGTTAGATCTTTTATGGGTCTGGCAGGATACTTCAGAAGGTTTATAGCCAGATTCTCAAAGACAGCTCACCCTATCACTTCCTTGCAGAGGAAGGAAAATAAGTTTCAGTGGACTGAAGAGTGTGAGAGCAGTTTCCAGCGATTGAATCAACTGCTAACCAACACTCCAATCCTGAAGATTGCAGATCCAAATATGGATTTCGTGGTGTGCACTGATGTGTGTAAGGAGGGGCTTGGAGGAGTTCTCAACCAAGAGGGATTTGTAATCTGTTATGAGTCCTGAAAGCTGAAAGAGCATGAAAGGAGTTATGCCACTCATGATTTAGAGCTAGCAACAATCCTCCACGCATTGAGGAAATGGAGACATTACCTCATGGGAAGGAGATTCGAATTGAGAACAGACCATAACAGTCTAAAGTATTTATTTGATTAGCCGACTTTAAATGCCAGACAAACTAGATGGCTGGAGTTTCTGTGTGGATGTGAATTTGATATCAAGCATATCAAAGGGAAAGAAAATAAGGTGGCTGATGCACTCAATAAAAAAGTGCACGAATTACATGCTACAACCATTAGCATGTACAAGACTGAGATCAGGGACAAAATTTTGGAAGCTGCAAATGTTGATTTGCAGTACAGAGGTCTGGTAGAAAATCTACAACAACGTGAGAGACCACAGACCCAGGGAAGTTACACCTTGGGAATTGATGGATTACTTCTATATAAAAACAGATTGTATGTACCCAATGTCCGAGATTTGAAGCTGGCAATTCTGAAAGAAATGCATAACGTGGCTTATGTTGGGCATCTTGGATACCAGAAAACTGTGGCAGCAGTCAAAAGCCATTACTATTGGCTCGGTCTAAAGAAGGAAATTGTTGAATACATCGCTAGATGTATGGAGTGCCAGAAGGTTAAGGTTGAGCATAGGCACCCAGCAGGGTTGCTGTAACACACCCACTATCATAATTTAAAATTTTTGGATTAATCTCCCACAAATGAGAAATCTCCAGAAACCTTCATTAGCGAGATACCAATCCCTGGTTCAATATCGGGATTCGGGGTTTCCCATAACAAGGATTCGACGCATATTGAATCCCGAAATCCCGATCTCCGATTTCGCGATATGTTTAGGTCTTAATTAAACCGTTATTAATTAATTCTTTTAATCGAGGATTTAGAGTTAAATTAATTGCGTCGGCTTTCGGGGTTCGCGATTTCGTAGTGCATGGATGCCTTGTCCACGAAACTCACGATATCCTGATACCCGATGCCATCTATCCACCGTGGACTCTTCCGTGGGCCCCACTGTCCCTTGGCTTATCGGGAAATCGCATTTCGCGATTTCACAACCCTTGTTGCTATGTTCTGGGACTCTCTATATCCCGATGCCCGATGAAGCCCTCTTGTGGAGCTTTCACCAATGGCGCTAGATGACTGCCACGCGTCCTCAAAATGAACGACTCAGATCTCGTCGGGAAATCACGGATCACGATTTCCTATTTCTCAATTTCTTTACCCTCGAAAACTCCGACGCCCCAAACACGGACTCGTTAGGATCGCATGCCACGTGTCCTCTCCGATGGATGGTTCAAAACGCCCGTCGGGATATTGCGGATCACGACTCCCACGCGCGAGCATTCCATGCCCTCAAAAATCCCGATATGCCGATGGACCATAAACTCCAACGGATTTGACTCCTGTTCAGGATTTCCTCCGACGGTGTAGATCTCTACCACGTGTCCACTGAACGGACGGTCCCGATCTTGTCGGTAAATAGTGGATCACGATTCCGTGTAGCAAGAGTTCCATGTACGTGAGAACTCCGATATGCCGAACCCTGACTCCTTTAGATCCACGGACACGCATCCCTCAAATGATGGACGGTCCTGATTACCCTTCGCTGGTTCGGGGTTTTCAATACCAACGTGCCTATGTCTTCGGAATTCCCAATTTTCCGATGGGGCCAAACGCCGATGGTTCTCGATGGTTGCCACCTGTCCCACAGATGGACAGTTCAGATTGTATCGAAAAATCGTGTATCGCGATTCCATTGTGCATGAGTTGCACGACTCCAGAAATCCCGATATCCCGAACTTCGACTCTCCGGGATCTCTCGCCACGCGTCCACGATCCAGATCCGATCGGGAAATCGCGTTTCGCAATTTCAACATGCACGAGTCTCTTGTCTCCGGGAACCCCGATTCCCGATCTCCGACTCTTCGGGATCTTCTGCCCCGTGTCCCTGCTGTTTGGACGGCTCAGATCCTATCGGGAAATTGTGGATCACAATTTCCTATTGCAATGGTTCTACACTCCTAAATTATCCGATGGGTGAAATCCCGATTCCTCCCAGAACGTCGACACGTGTCCTGCCGAGATCAACGGCTAGGATACGTTCTCGGAATTTCGAGAACCACAAGGCCTCGATTCTCAGACTTAACAAAACCCCGATGACTCAGATTTCCCGATGACTCTCCCGGGACTCCTCCTATGCACGCCTGGGATTAAACCCCGTGCAACGTTTCTAGATCTAACGGCTGACGAGATTTTGTCAATCTTCTCCGTAAGGTCCTAACCGTCTATTTATTCCTCCTTGAAGGCCTTCTCGAGAATGGCTAAGTATCCCTTCTACAAGGGGGAAACTCTACAAGAGATCTATCCCAGGGCTTTCCTGGAGACGGATAGGGAAAAATAGCTTCCCGAGGACGGGCTGGGAGCTTAACTTAGCTCAATCTAAGCATAACTAGATTCAATTATCAACGTAAGTCATGCATGGTTTCCTCTGTGATAAGTATATATTAACTCACTCATATCAAATACTGCGCGGACACTCTCATGCTGAAATCATTCACAATTTCACAGTTCTATGAGCTAATATCTACTCCTTATTATCAATTACTGCACAGGAATCCTTACGCCGGAAACATTTACAATTCCACAAGTCTATGAACATATGTGACAACATATAAATTTCAAGATGCAATATGAGAAAAATACTTATCAGAAATAACTTCAGTAATAGAAGCAACTGCTGAGAGGGGTGCTCATTTCCACCCAACTGTAGGCGTAGCGACTCCTAATGGATTTACCACTAGCCACCCCCGAGCCGAGACCACGATGTTCTGAGGGCTGTGTCTCCCTGTCTGCCAGTACCCAAGAGCAAGGGTTGCAATCCCCTCCTCTCTGCGATCACTCACTCTGCGTAAAAATGCCAGAGTTTCCCCTCGCATCCGCCCCCTTCAATCGTGTCTGCCATATGCCTTATCCTCTCGCGAGGTTGCGTGTGGTATGATTACCCTCGCGCTGGTCAGTCATGATGGCTCTACAGACAGGCGGTTCACCTCCCCATCCCTCATCAAGACATCAACCTACCGGCCTGCAAGGCATTAATTTCAGGGCTAGCGAGCCACTTTTGGTTCTCCGGGCCAGTGGAGTCCAAATACGGTATTTAATTCTTGGTGGAAGTTAACGCCCCTTTTCCAGGTGCCCTCCACCACCATCGTG